>JAODAL010072261.1:0-15183 GCA_025379985.1 Phyllomedusa bahiana
GGGGTTTAAAGACCCCTTTTTCCCGGGCATTTTTTAAATGTGGGGGTCATGAGGTTTGGGGCTCATGCTGGGGCCCCCAGGACGGGTAACCCCAAGCCCGGGAAAAACAAAAAATGGTGGTTGAAAGACCCCTTTTTCCGGATTTTTTTAAAATTTTGGGGGGGTCATGCAAAATTTGGGGGGGCTCATGCTTTTGGCCCGGGAACGGGTATAGCCCCAATGTCCAGTAAAAACCAAAAATGGTGGTTAAAAGACTTTTTTTTTTCCGGGCTTTTTTTTAAATGGGGGGTTTCATGCAGGTTTGGGGTTAATGCTGTGGCCCAGGAAAGGGTTTATAGTCAATGCCCAAAGTGAAACAAAATGGGGTTAAAAGACCCCTTTTTTTTTTCCGGCATTTTTTTTAAATGTGGGGGTCGCGGGGGTTTGGGGTCATGCTGCGTTCCGGGAGGGGGATTTTCCCAATGCCCATTCAAGTAAGTTAAATGGTTCAAATCATACTCCCCTTCGGGGCACTTTTTAAATTTTGGGGGTTATGCGGGTTTTTAAGGGTCAGGCTGGGGGTAAAAAAGACAGGGTTGGGGAAAATTGGCCCTGTGACTTTTTTTTTTTGGATTTTTATAACCTAAGGGGTTTTGGGCCTAAGATTAGGACGAAACCAATTTGACTGTTGTGGATTTTAAAATTTCACCCTTCCCTCCGCCCTTTTTGGGTTTTAAAATGAAGGGGTTGTTGCTCTCCCCTAGACTTTAAGGGTAACCCCTTTTCATAATCGTTTTTGCCCCACTATCGAAAAACCTTATCGATAGGGGCCCGACTATCGACAAATCGACCCATCTCGATACCCAAAACGAAATTTCGCTCAACACAAATGTTGAAGCAGGGGTAAACCATGCGAAACACATAAATTTTTAGTTTTTTAAATAGGGAAGAGTTTTTTTCTTTTTTTTTAACAATAAACATTTTTTAAAAAAGAAAGGGGGGGTTTTAACCCCCTATTCCCCAAAGAGCGCCGCAGTTCCGTTTTTTTTACTCTATTGCTATTACTTTAAAATGGGTAGAAAACATGTTAAAAAAACTGCAGTGGCAGGGCTAGCCTTTGGGGGGGCGGGGAAAACCCCTGCTCATGAATAAAATTTGAGAATTAAATACTCAAAAAACAAAAAGAAAACTTAAAAGAAAAGGGGGACCCCCAGCCGGGAAAACCGCGTGCCAGCCCCCTTCTTGTGCTGCCCATAAACCAGGGGGGCAAAAACCTATGTGACAGGTTCCCTTTAATTTTCTCAAATTGTAGGTTAATTTGGGACAAAAATACAAGTTGCCCTGTTTTTTTTTGGTCGAATTACACCCAAATTTCACCGGTTTTTCCCTGTACGTTTTTTTCAAACACAAGGCTTAATTTAACCTCCCCGTTTTTGGGGGGTTAATTTGGAAAAAATACGGGGCCCTTGTTTTTTTTGATCCTATAACCCAAAATTTTACATCTGATTTTTTCTGTACGGAAATTTCATACAAAAGGTTTAAATTTTTCCTCTCGATTGTGAGTTAATTTGGACACAAAAAAGGGGTCTGTTTTTTTTTGGCCCTATATAAAACTAAATTCCCATCTGGTTGTTCTGAAACTTATTTCATACCCAAGGCTTAAATTTTAACTTCTTTTATTTTTGGGGGAAATTTTGGGAAACTAAAATACGGGTGTCTGTATTTTTTGTCCTTTTTCGGCTAAATTAGGGAGGGTTTTTCTTTTTCGGTTTTCCATACAAAAGGTTTAAAGAAACCCTTTGATTGAAGGGTAGTTTGGAAAAAAAATACAGGGTGTCTGATTTTTTGATTTTAAATATTTGCCTAAATTACATCTGGTTTTTTCTATGGGTTTTTCATCCCAAAAAAGGTTTTAAATTTAACCTTTTAAATTTGGGGGGGGTTAATTTTGGAGTAAAATACAGGGGGGCTGTTTTTTTTTTTCTCCCATAAACGCCTAAATTACATTGGTTTTTTCTTTTGGGGTTTATTTCAAAATCCAAGGGTTAATTTAACCTCTTGATTGTGGGGAAAATTTTGGATTTAAAAACAGGGTGTGTTTTTTTTAAAACCATAAATGCCTGAATTTCATTTCATTCATTCATTTGGTATTTAATCCCAAAGGGGTTAATTTCCCCTTTTTTTTTTTGGGGGGGAAATTTGAGTCAAATACGGGTGTGGGTTTTTCTAAACACATACAAAACCTGAAATCCATAAATTTCAGACCCAAGGGGGGGTATTTTAACCTGTGGCCAATAGTTCTTTTTATTCACTTTTTGGGGGAAAAAATTTCTGTGTAAAATCCAGTGTTTGGGTAATTTTCCCCTACATAACATCTAAAAAACCCCGGGACAGGGTCAGCCCTCTTGGGTTATTGCTATCTGTGGCATTTTTAATTTTTTTCCCATTTTTTGGGGTGATTCTTTTTAAAAGTTTTTTTACATTTTTGACCCCCCAAAAAAGGGAGAGGGTGTCACAGAAATTTTTAACCATTAAACGTCACTAATCTTTTTATTTTTTCCTTTTGACCCTTCAGTGCCCTTTTTCATTTGGTAAATAATCCTTCAATTGTAAAGCCAAAAAAAAAACAGGAGTTAAATCCCAAAAATAAGAAAAGGGGAATTTTTTGCATTTTTGTTCAGTGTTTTTTTTTTCCACTCCGGTTTTTGGCTTCCTACTCATCTAACAATCCTATGCAAAAAAAGGCCCCAGGGCTTCCCCTGAAAAAAACAATCGGTTGTGCTTGCCCTTTTCACCCCTTGGGGGACAGATTAAAAAAAAGGGGAAAAACCCAAAAAACATAGGGGCCAACGTATAGATGGTGGAGGGGGGAAAACGGGCATTAGAGAAGAGGGGTTTCATTTTGCAGCAGCATGAATGGGCCACAAAGGGGAAAAAAGGGAACAGATTGTAGAGGGGGCAGCAGATGATTGGGCCAAAAAAACTGACACAATTAAAACAGTGGGGTGGAGGTGGAGGCAAAAACAGCAAAAACATCGGGTCGGAGATGGCACAATTTTTTTTAATTTTGGGGTTTTGGCGGCAGCTAGGTGACATAATGAGGAGGTGGGGTAACGGCAAAATAAAAGGGCGGAGTGAAAACGGTGGCATAGCCCGGGCCGATAACACAGCGCATTGGAAAGACCTGAGGGGTTTGAGGTGGGGCAGCATCAGAAAGCTACAAAATCCCCGTGAAGGTGGGGAGGTGGGTGTTAATACCATTCCTGGAAAAAGATGGTGGGGGGAAGAAGGAGCAGCTTTGGGAGCAGATGTGTGGAATTAGGTGGGTGGCAGGGATCAGAATATTTGCTAGGCAGGGGACCAAAAAATCCAGGGTTTTAGATTTTTGCTCCAGGGGCTGTTGCGGGGGGCTACCCAAATAACTAGGGGTGAAGAAACTGCTCCCTCAACAACCCCCAGACTCAGGTTTTCTGCTGATGGGGGTACTCCCTAACCCCCCCATCCTCCCCCCTGCGCCATGGGGAGTGGTAATGACAAATGGGTGAACCCCCCGGCCCGACTTGCTGAGCATGGGCGATGGGCCCCAGGGTTGGGGACCGGGGAACTGAAATACTTTGGAAGTTTCTATAATTCCTGAGGGTTTTTCCTCCCTCTTGGCAGGTGAAAAAAAGCCCCCCCCTTTGGGGAATGGTAAAAGAGGGTGGGGACAGAATTCATTCCTTTCAGAAAAGGGGACATTTTTGCTATCACTAGCCAGGCAAATCAGATGCAGGGGCCATCTCGCAAATGCCTGAGGAACTCCCGGGCCCCCATTGTATGTAAACTGCCACAGTGTGTCCCGGGGACCCGCCCCTTTTCTTTCCCCAATTCCCCTTTGGGTGCTCCTACTCCTCCTTTTCACCCGAAAAAAAAAAAAAAAAAAACACTCATTTTTTCCCCGACACTGCTTGTGCTCCAGTTTTCTTCCTCCTCCTTCCCCGTTCAACCCTCACTAGGGCTCCCTATGGGGCCTTTAGATGATTTTCCATGTCTCCCCAAACCCCCCGAAACCCGACAGAAATTTTCAGCATCTTTTTTCCCCAAAACCCTGAAGCAGTGGATTGAGTTTTTCACCCGTAGTCCCCCGGTGACCGACAAAAAAACGTAGCCTCCCAAAGGGGGCTGTAAAAAAGGCGGGGGTCCCCCATGAGTTGCCAAATGGTGACATAAAAAATTTTCACAGTGGATCCCCGTTCCCCCTTGGGTTTATCAAAAAAAAATTTTAAATGGGCCTTTTTTCTGTTCATCGGTTTTCTCCCTGTTTTTCCCCGTTTTCATTTCTCTTTGTTTTTCCCCGATCATTGGGTTTTTCCCGTTTAGGCCCCGTTCATCCAAATTTTCCCCATTTGCCCCGTTCAAACCAATTTTTCCCTGTTTTTTTTCCCCGTTTATAGATTCTTTTGTTTTGTTCACTCAAAGAAAGGGGGTCTTGGTGATGTAGGAATGTCTAAAGTGCTTACAAAGTTTCCGGGCCCGTTTCCCCGGAACGGTGGGATTTCCCCACCCCTTTAAAAGGGGGGGGACACAGTACCACCCAAAATTTAAACAGGGGCCCTGGGGCAGCTTCTGCCCCTTAGGGGTGGCTTTAAACCCCTACTCGTTTTCGAAGACGGGCTGTAAACCCTGAGTTTTCCCAGGAGCCAGAGCATCCCGGCCAGTAAAATGATGTGAAAGGGCAAACCCGTTTTCTTCGGCAAGGTGGTGGAGATTTTTACGCCCGAAATGGGGGGCGTACCCCTGGGGGCGGCTGTTTTCTGCGACAGGATGGCCAAACCCCATCTGAGGGCAAATTTCTCCCCGGCCACTGTATGGTGGGAAACGGCATGGGGGATGAGGGGGTGTGGTGCCAATGTTAGATCCTTGGTCACACTTTTTCTTTCCCGCCCACAGATTCCACTGAAAGCCCCCTGTTCGGGCCCCCCACCCGGGGTTTTTTTCAAAAAAATGCCACACCACCAAAATAGGGGATTTTAACCCCAATGCCCCCCCATGACCCGAAGTTTTCCCCCCTCGGTGAACCCCCCGCGCCCGTAATTTCCCGGGACCTGCAAAAATAGGGGGTCATGTTCCCCGCCCCTCTGGCCCTAGTCCCCGGCCCGGCCCCTAAAAAACCCAAAACCCCCGGGCGGCCTTGGGGTTTTCCTGTGTGTGAAAAACTTTCCCCCCTTTGTCCTGGATCTTTTTTGATTTCCCGGGCCAAAACCCCCTTTGACCAAAATCCCCCAGCACTCCTGGGGGTTAATCAATTATCGGGTTTTATTGACAGCTTTTGCTTCCTACCCTTCTGCATTTTCCTTTCCCCTTTCCCCTATTTAAAACCCCACCGTTTCCCTTTTTTCCGGGCCTGCTATAGTTTATTCTTTTACCTATATTTTTACCCTTTCACCTTTTGGATTTTCCCTGTCCCTTTTTTGACCCCCCTTGTGTTTCTGGTTTTTTTCCCTTGCCCTTACGATTTTGTACCCGCACTCCCCTCTTGTTATCAATTTGGGACGTCCGACTACTTTTTTTGTGTTTTTTGTTTTTTTTTCCATCTCTGTCTTGGGGCACTTAGCTCAGTGCAGTGTCAGCCCCTTCCCGGGTTTTGGGGGCCGGCCTTTTTAAGAGTCGGGTTTCCCAAAAAAAAGGCGGGGACCAGATTTGGGGGCGTGTGTCAAGGCCTCATTTGTCGTGTCTTTGGGTGCTCCCTGACTACCCCTGACATTAAAGCAGCCCTTATTCTAATTAATTGCCGGGGCGGTTAAAGGAAAGGGGAATACCGACCTGCCCGGTTTTTCTAACTCCCCTAGACGAATTAAAAAACGAAATTTTTCGGGGAAAGGCGGGTTTTATGTCCCAGATCTGTTTCGGCGGGACCCCTAGGGTCACCCTGGCCCCTGATCCAGCCTTTCCTCACCCAGCCCCCCTTTATGGCTCCGGGATTAGGGGGGCAATTTTTTAAACACCCACAAAACCAAATTTATGGGGCTTCCCGCGTTTTGACAAAAATCCTGATGCTTTTTCGAACCTTCGGGGAGTCCTTGTCGCCTGTTTTTTCATTTACCCTTTTTTTTCCTCAGGGGCGAGGGGGTCCCCATGGGGGACCCCCTCCTCCACCCCCCTCGGGTAGGGGCACGGGCCTTACCTCCCACCCCCCGGAATAAGGTCGGTGGATAAAATTTTTTTTGCCCCTAGGCCAGATTTATGTTTAAACCCCAAACCTAACCCAGAAATTAAACAGAAACCCCCCCAAACCTTTCCAGAAAAGGTCGCCGCCCAGCTGAGGTTTTAATTGCTCCGAATTCCCCGTGTAATTTTTTGGGTAATTGGGTGGCCTGAACCAACCCCTCAAAACTCCCCCTTCAGAAAAGGGGGCGGGCCCTAAAAGCAGAAAATTTTTTCCCGTGGCCCGTCCCCCCTTTTTCCAGAGCCCTTTGGGGAGTTTTTTTTATTTTGGGTAAAACCATTGACAAAGGGTTTTAAGAAAAGGACCGGGGAAAAAGGCGGGAGGGCTACGGAAAATTTAAAGGTCAGACCCCTATTGCCAACCTTTCTGCTAAAAAACTCCTTTTCCACTCCCCTTCGTCATCTCCCCCGGGGTTTTCGGGAAAAGGAACCCATTTTTAATTAGGCTCTACTTTCGGCTTTAAAAAGGAAGAACGGGGGGAAAAATCCCCTTGTTTTTTCTACTGGGGGGATAGTCCCCCCTTTTTTCCGAAGAGCTGCCCCAACCAGGCCTATTTCCCCGTGGGAAAATCAACAAACGCCTAAGAACACCCAAGAGGAAAAACCCGGGGCGTAGAGGACCTCCTAACTTGGATAAAAAAGATTCCCTTGCCTGTACCCTTGGGAATTTCGGGGGCCCAAGAGTTTTGGCTTGCCATGTCTGTTTGATTCAGGAAAAGTTTTGGGGCGTTATTACCCAAAAAAGTTGAAATGGGGAACATTTTTTTTGTTAAACAAAATTTTTTAGATCATGCGAAAAATTTGGTTTTAAAATCTGGGGCATCATCTATTAAGTTTGGGCGCCATTTTCGGCGTTTCCCTGTCTTTTTTGGCGCCACAAATCAGCTTACAAAATTTTGAGCAGGGTGAGATGTGGGGTGCGATGTCATACTGGGAATGTGTTTTGGTTTTCGTTTGGCCTGGAAAAATCACATGACCTCCCCTTTTTAAATAGAACAGCGTTTTCCCGTTCAGCCCCAGTTCCCCCCTCCCCGTCCCCAGAGCAGAAGGACGGCGCTCTGCTTGTTTTCCAAAACAGCTCGGGGGAAAATTATTCCCATTTCCCTTTACAAGAAACCTCTACCCATTAAACTGTGACCTTACAATTTATTTTGATTAAGATTGGGAAAGTTTTATGTTTGAAGGTAAAAAATTTTAAAGGAGCATCTAAACCCCTGTAAAGTCCCCGGGGGTGAGGGGGGGGGGGGGGGAAGTTTCCGCGGGCCCCAACACAGACAAGCTCTAAAAAAGGGAAAACTGGGGTAAAGTTCACCAAGACTTAGTGTTTACATTGCACTGCAATTGCTTTATTATTAACAGCCCTTTTTAAATTTAAAAATTTCCTGGATATTGGGCAGCCTAATTTAAAATTAGGGTAAACAACTTTTTCCCAGGAACTGCAGGTCCCCCTTTGGGTTTGGGGCAAAAATCCCCTTTTATTTTCATTTAAAAACATTTCAGATAGGTGTTCATTTCCCCAAATTTTTCCCATTCCACCTTTTGGGTTTATATATCCACCTTGCAAAATTAAAAATTTAACCAGCAATTTTATAGCACCACAGGGCCCAAAAGAAAAGGGGCCAAAAAATATTTGGGATTATAAAGAAAAACATAACGAATTTCGTGTTTTTTTTTTTGGGAAACTTTTTGGCAGGGGACTTTTACAGCTTTTTTGGGGAAATTTTAAAGGGCCAAAAAAATTTTTTGAAAATTTTAAAATTTGGGGGGGAAAAACAGGCAATTTAAATTTTTCCAAACCAAAACCCGGTGAATTTTAAAAGGTGCCAAAAATTCCTTTTTTTTTTTCCAATACTTTTTAGATACGTTTTTTCACTTTGGGCCCCCAGGGCCCGCCCTTTTTTGTAATCTACTTTTTAGTTATATTTTTAATCCAGCAAATTTTTTTTTGATTTTAGGGATTTTGAGAATACTGTTATTTGCCGTTTTTTTAAAAGAGACTTTTAAAAATCTTCCATAAACCCTTTTCCCAAATTTTTTTTTTATTTCTGAAAAATGGGGCGAAATTTTAGGTGGGAAAACGAAAAAAGAGGGGGTTTGGACATGGAGGTAGAGGTCGAGAGAAGGGCTCCCCTTTCCCGGGTGGGACAACACGCATGCCACGGATCGCATTTTTTCAGGGCCGTCAAAGGCCCGTCATCGCTGGGGCCCGGGCCCGTGAATTTTCAGTAAAAAACAGCGTCGCCAAACGGGCCTTCAATGGGGTTTAACAACCTGCATCCAGCAAATCCCCACCCCCTCTCCCCCCCAGTCACGGCCAAAAGTCCCATCACATCACCAGCATCCGTCCCAACATTTTCTCTGCCTGAAACCCCGTTTTCTGATGCCACAGAGGAGGAAAGGAAACCGGTCAATTGGCTAAAAATCCCGGGGCCCGCCGGGAACGCCTTGCAGCCCCCCCTTGCCTTGTAAACCCGCAGCCCCCCCCCCCCCCGGATGCAAATGTCAGGACGAAAGAATCAAACCCGTGGTTTAAGATGAATGACGACCCCTTGGGATTTCCCAAAGTGGTCCCCTTTTAGCAAAAACTTGGGTTGCGAGCGCTTCATCACTGGGCGAGGAGAAGACAAAGGGGTATGCATACGGGGTTTCCCCCCAAAAAGGGGGAGGGCGGGCGGGAGAATTTTCCCCCCCCGGGAAAAGATTCCCCCCCAGCCCCCGGTCCCGCCCCCAACCCCGCTCCTCCTTTTTCGCCCCTCAAAAAAGGGCCCCGGGCCTCTCAACCTGGGCCTTTTTTTTAGGGAAGCCTCGATTCACCCACATTTCATAAAAGCCGCCTATGCCCCTAAAAACCCTAAATTTAAAGGGGAAAACCCTTTGGTGGTTAACCAACCCCAACATGTTTTAGCACATGCAGCGAATGCATGATTTGGAAAAAGGGGCAACACTTGGGCCCAAAAAAAGGGCCAACCCCACGCCGGGCCCCCCCAAACCCCTTTCAAAACCCCCTGTCTCCCCTCCCCCCCCTCCCCCACCACCAAGGGGGTTTCCCCCAGCGGCCCCTGTCTCTCAGGTTCCCCGATCAGGGGTCAGCCTCCGCTTTTACCTCCACCGTCGCCCCAGTACCACCACAAACCCCCAAGAACCCCCTCCTACCCCTTTTCCCCCCCCGCCATTTTTTAGGCCTGGGACCCGTACAGCGGCCATCCAAACAGCCAGCCCTTTTGTCCCCTTCCCCCCCCGTTTTTGGGGGCAGAAGAAAAAACCTTTTTTAAACCCCAAAACCCTCCCAAAGCCAAAAGCCTGAAAAGGGCCGGGATTGCCCCGGCCCTTTTTGGGCCCTTGGGAAATTTTGCCCTTTCTTTTCCCGGGGGACAAGAGGGTTTCCCCCACCCCTTTTTCCCCTTTCCCCCCCAAGGGCCTCTGGGGGCATCACGTGCCCCAGAGAACCCGGGCCGGTTGAAATTAATTTTTGCCTTTTGGGGAAACCCTTTCCCCAACCCAGGTCCCGGGCTGTGGACGGCCCCTCCGCAACGGAAACCCAGCGCTGACTGGGTGACAAGGGAAACCTTTTCCCCGGCAGGGTGGGGTGCGATAACGGGTGGAAGCCCGCTGCCCTCCTTAAATCGGTTTAAAACTGGAGCACAAACCCTTGCCTGGCACATGTCAAAGAACCCGTCCCTCCCCGAAACTTTTTAAAGGGGCTACCCCCGGGGCCCGGACTGCCTGCTGAGGAAGGCTCGAAGTCCCAAGGTTTGCACTTCCGCGTCGCACCCCCTTCCCCCTTGTTTCCCCATGGAAAGCCCCAATGGTGGGTGGGTTTCCCCCCTTTAAGGGGTTCCCGGGAAAACCGGGGGGTTTCCCGGGGGGGGTTGGGGAACCCCCTTCCCTTTGGAAACCAAAACAGGGGGTCCCCGCAAACGGGAACGGGAGGGGAAAAAGAGGGCGGGGGGGGAAACAGATGCGGGCACGGACCTTTCTCCCCCTCAAAACCCAAGGCCCCAAGTTTCCCCAATTTTTTTCGGTCTTCATTTTGGCATGGTTTTGGGGTCCCAGGACTGTGCAAGGTGGGGGCATCAGCTCTCAGGGGGGGCCCTCATCCCCAGCAAGGGCAGGGTGTTTGAAGCTGTGCCCGGGGGCCCGCGGGGGAGGAGGTATTCCCCAGACACCGAGGGACCGACGTCCCTGCCTTGGGAAAAAGGTTTTGGGGCGAATTTTTAGGCGGGGGAGGAAGATGAAGGGAAAAATCAGTTTGCAAATGCCCCTCGACCCCCGAGGGTTGGGAAATCAAGGCTCCATCTCTCCAGGGCTTGGATGCTCCAGTTTCCTCCAACTTTATTTCCCCCATTAAAAGGGCCCCAAAATTTAAAAACAGTTACTGGGGGGCCCCCCTCCCATCCCCGGGAAAAAAACAAAACTCAGCACTTTCCTTCCCCCCCCCCCAAATAGAGAGTAAAATGCAGGGGAAAAAGGGGGGAAACCCTTGCTGATTGGGTCAACTGGAGCCTTTTGGTTTTCGTCCCCCTTCACCCTTTCCCCCAAAAGTCACGGTGGAACAACTCAGCGACGTGACAGCATAGAGTTTCCAAGTACCGTAACAGGGACAGCAGCAGGCAAGGGGGCAGAATCCTAAAGGGTTTAAACCTCCCGGGAATTTTTGGTTTAAACCCCCTCACCAAAAGCTTTCAATGCAGGGCACACATCCAAAACACAGAGACCACCCTTTAAAATCATGGTGCCGACCCACTGCGTCTCCAAAACCGATGTTTTTGTATGTGTTTTTCCCGGGCCCCAATTTAAATTTTGGTATCCAAAATGGACGAAGGCCCGAGCCCGGCCGTCACCCATAGAGGTGTTTTTCCCCTGCCTCCCAAGGGGGCCCGGCCCCTCCATATCTAGCGGAAAATTCAGCACAGCTTTGGGGGATCCCTTACAGACAAACGCATCCGGGTTTTTCCCCCAGATAATGTGGGTCGTTTTTACTTTTAATCAAGGGAATCCGGCATGGAAACCCCTGATGAAGTTTGGGGGCCCCCCCAAATTTCCGAGGGCACCGATTAAATTTGCCGGGCCCACTTCCCCATTTTTCCCCTTCAAACAGAAAGGGCCTCTTGAAAAATGTTTTTTAAATGATCATTTCTTACTCCCTTTTTTTATTCTTTTTTCCCCACATTTATTTTGCTGGTTTTTTGTGGGGAGAGGGGAAAAGCACTTTTTTATGACAACCGTATTCCCATTTACTCCATTTATCTTGAATTTTTTTGCATTGTCAATGGTTTTGGGTTCATGTGCTGGGGAATACAGTATAATTAGGCCCTTTGGGAACAGAAATGTCGCTTTTAAGTGGCATTTCTCCCTCACAATTTTTAATGTGGTGGAATCAATTTTAATTTTTTTGGGGTCATGTAGCTGTAAGATGCAGCAAAAAAGGCCCTTTGGAACAGAAATGTGGCTTTTTAAGGGGCATTTCTCCCTCAAAATTTTTAATAGGGGTGAGAAATCATATTTAAAATTTTTTGGGGTATGTAGTGTAGATCAGCAATAATCCATGGTTTTTGGGAACAAAAAATGTGGTTTTTAAGGGGCTTTTCCCCTCAAAATTTTTTTTTAAACAGTGCGGAAAGTTTTTAAATTTTTGGGTCATGCTGTTTTAAAAATGCAGCAATACACGGGTCCTATTATAAAAAAAATGTTTTTTTAACAGACTTTTTTTTCCCAAAATTTGTCCAAAGTGGTCAAGGGTCATGTTTGAATTTTTTGGGGGCTTTTGCTTTGAAATGCAGCTATATCGGTCCTTTTATAAAAAAATGTTGTTTTACAGACATTTGTTTTTCAAAATTGCCAAAGGGGCTCAAGGTGAGGTGCTGTCAGAAAAGGAATGGGGTAGGACCGAAAAGGGGAACATTTTGCAAAATGATTTGTTTTAAAGTTTTTAAAATGCATAAATCCCTGATTGGAAACCCCTTTTTAATAAAATTAAAAAAAAGAGAAAAAAGCATGGTGGGATTCCTCCTATTTTAAAAATGTTTTTCTAGAATTAAACTACTAAAAAACTTGCATGTACAAAATACGGGTAAAAAAATTCCTCTGAATTGTAAAAGGGGAGGTAAAAAAAAACTTGACCGATGTAGGTTTTTTCAGAGGCATGGAGTATGGAGACGCAAGAACGAAGTACAGAGACAATTTCCCCCAGCACTTTGAGTAAAAAAAAAAAAGAATCCCAAAAAAAAAGGGCCCGGGGTGGAACAGGACGTTAACCACCAGTATTTCCAAGTGAAGCCAATTGGTCCGCACTCATACGGAGGGGCAAGCGCTCCCAGGACGGGAAAAGTAATGTCCAGTGAAACTAAAATGGGGGTTGAAAGACCCCCTATTTCCGGCATTTTTAATTGTGGGTCAGACAGGTTTAAGGGGCATTCGTGGTCGGACGGATAAGTTAATGTCCAGTTCAAAAAAATGGTGATTCAAGATTTTTTCCCCGGCATTTTTAAATTTTGGGGGGTAACGGGTTTTTAATGGTATAGCATTCCCAGGACAGGTATAGTCAATGTCCGTTAAACTAAAATGGTGGTTTGAAAACTCCTTTCCCCGGCACTTTTTAATCGGGGGTAGACGGGTTTTAATGGTCTTTTGCGTAAAGGAAAATATATCAATGTCCAGTTAAACTAAAATGGTGGTTGAAAGACCCCTTTTTTTTCCCGGCACTTTTTAATGGGGGGTATAGGTTTTGGGGATGCGGGGCCCCAGGACGGGATAGTAAAGTCCGTGAAAAAAATGGGTTAAAGACTTTTTTCGGCATTTTTTAATTTGGGGGTCATGCGGGTTGGGGTCAGCTGTGGCCAGGACAGGTATACAAGCCAGTGAAACTAAAATGGGGGTTAAAAGCCCCTTTTTCCCGGCCTTTTTTTAACTGGGGGTCATGCGGTTTGGGGTAGGTTGGGGCCCCGGGAAAGGGTTAAAGCAATGCCCCAGTAAACAAAAATGGGGGTTTGAAGGACCCTTTTCCCCGGCACTTTTAAATCTGGGTTCATGCGGTTTTGGGCTCATGTGGGCCCAGGACATGTATGCCCAATTCCGTTCAACTAAAAGGGGGGTTAAAAGCTCTTTTTCCGGCATTTTTAAATTGGGGGTCTGCGGTTTTGGGGGTCGGGTCGCCCCAGGCAGGATATTAAATGTCCATTTCAGAAAAAATGATGGTTCAAATCATACGCCTTCTGGCATTTTTAATTTGGGGGTCATGCAGGTTTAAGGGGTATGCTGGGGGTAAAGACGGGGAAAGGGAAATGTTGTGGGTTTTTTTTTCTGTGGCTTTTATAACGTGTGTTGCTAAGAGTACCCGTCCCCATTTGACTGTTGTGGATTTAATTTCCCAGCTTCTCCACCCCCTGTTTGGGTGAAAGAATAAAGGGTGTTTTTTTGTTTTCCCCATAGACTTTAAGGTCATCGCTCATAATCGACCTCGTATGACTATTTGCTGTCAGTTTCATTAGCGGGCTGTGGCTCAACTTTGGGTAGAACTAATTCTATTATGTTCTCTTCTTTTTTTTTTTTTTTTTTTTTTTTTTTGTTTTTTTTTTTTTTTTTTTTTTTTTTTTTTTTTTTCGACGGGAGGACTGGGGATTGGTTAAAATTGGGGATATGGGGTTTGCCATTTAAAACTGTACAGTCATTGGTGTGTTTATAAACGATAATATCCCATTCCTGTTTTTGTCTCTGATTAAAAGATTTTTTTTGTGGCCCGTTGGGGACACTCTTCCGTGCTCCCAATACTTGCATGACCTATTGGGGGGAAAAAGTTGCCAAAGGGGTCGTTTTTCAACAATCACCCCGAATGAAAATTATGCATCAATATTTTAAGGGAAAGCTAGAAAAGGGTAATACAACTGTCTATTTCCCCAGGGGGAGCTGTTTTTTTTTTTGCGAGAAAAAGAGGGGTCCCGCCTTGTATTGACTACAGGGAGCTCAATAATATAAAAAAAAAGACCAGCAATCCCCCCTGACCCGGATCTTTTTAATCAGGTTGGGGCGCCCAATTTTTTTTTCCTAGTCGACCTTCGGGGGGCGTAAAACCAAAACCGGGATCAGAGAAGGGGAGAATGGAAAATTTCCTTTAGTACACCCAAGGACACTTTTTAATACCCAGTATGCCTTTGGTCTTTTTTAATGCACGGGTTCTTCCCAAAGATTTGTTAATGACTTTTCAGGGACCCCCCTGGGTCCCTTTCGTAATTGTACCTAGAAGACATCCTTCTTTTTTTCCCGATTTCGATACCCATTTAAACATTGGGGGGTTTTTTCAGGGTTTGCCAGAATCAATTTGCCCAAATTGCTAATGTCTGTTTGGAGTCCCGGAGATAGGAAATTTTGGGGGGATGTATATCCCGCCTATAAGATGGATTAACAAAAGGTTTCTGTCATCGCTGAGGGGTGAGGCCTACTCCTTTAAAGAGATCCAACGTTTCTTAGGTTTTCTAACTATTATCGCATATTTTTAAGAATTTTTCCCCGATTTTTAAACCCCCCCCTGACCTTAAGGACACCGGGGAACCCGAGGTGAGCAAACTTTTCTACCTTTAAAAAAAAGTTTTTCGTTGCACCTGTCCGGTCCCCCCAGACCTAGAACAAACCTTTTTTTGTAGAGGGGGATCATCTGGACGGGGTGGGGGCCGTCCGTCCCAAGGGAAAGGGAAACCTTTTACCCAAATCCCACCCCTCACCTTTTTTCCAGAAAATTCTCCACTGCAGAGGTCAACTAAAAATTTGGGAAGGAATTTTAGCCATAAAATGGGCTTTTTAAGAGAGAGGCCCTTCTGGAGGGGCCAAACATAGGGTGATGTTTACTAAGATAAAAATTGCGTATCTTGACAAGGCTAATGGTTTTATCCCCCACCAAAAGAGGGCTTTGTTTTTTTACTAATTAACTTTTTTAACCCACTGTCCAGGGGCTAAAAAATTTAAAGCCCCACACCTTTCCCGAAGTTTTGGGAGACTACTTCGGGGGTG
>JAODAL010072262.1:0-15183 GCA_025379985.1 Phyllomedusa bahiana
CTTTAAGGCGTTGCAGAAATTGGACCCTGATTGTGAGGGAGATTCAGCGCTGAATCTGCATCCAAATCAGCCGTGTGAACGTACCATTACTATGACCGCTAGAGAAGGGCAAGATTTTATATGTAATTTCTTTTTGCATAGGACTGCAAGAATAATAGAAAAAAATACATCCAATAATCCTAGAATTTTTTTTTTTCCAGGAATATTGATTTTTAACAAAAATGCTCCTTATGTAAAGGTCCCTTTGAAAGGTACAGGTCATGCAGCTCCTCTACTCCAGCGCCCCCATGACAACACCTCCCGCCCTGTTCTCAGACAGTTCAGCACTGGGAAGTGTATAAACCTGATTTATCACAGATTGTAAATAATGGTAATAATGCTCTTTCTGCAGGATACGGGTGTTGGAAAATCGAGCATTGTCTGGCGGTTCGTAGAAGACAGCTTTGATCCCAACATCAATCCCACTATCGGGTAAGAGTCATGATAATGTATCTATGCGGAATCCAGATGTTGAGTGAGCCGAGGTACTTCCAGTGATCCCAGGGAGGCCCTAATTTTTTTTTTTTTTTTTTTTTTAAATCAGATAATTTTTATTAACACATTTTCCTTACAATGGCAAACATTTAAATAAACATATTTGAAAAGCATATGATATGAAACCCATACCCTAACTAGAGTCCCACAGGGCCTAAAGGTTATTACTCATGTGGGCACTCTCCTGGCAGACTCTTAAAGGGGTATTCCCATCTCCCTGATTTAGACACGGGTAAATAAACATGCCAAATACAATTCTGTTCTGATTTTGCTTTACTTCAAAGATACATCAGGTTATCTATCCTGCTTGTTTGTAGGTGGTTTCCTAGATTACTGATCACCTATGTGCTCTAACCACCCAGCCCTCTCCTGGGAGTAAGACTTAGGGTATGTTCACACGGCTTATTTTGGAGTGCATTGCGCAGCGTATTTTGCGGCGTAGTTCGCTTAATACGCGGGGAAATGCGCCCCATAATTACGGTAATCCATAGCTCTCATAGAGAACTATGGATTACGCCTCCGCTCCCCGGGCGTACAATACGATCGTATTGTACGCACAGGGAGATAAGTGACATGTCAATTATTCGTAGCGAGTAATGCATGTCTATGGGGCCAGCGGGCTGTCTCTCCCCCCCCCCCCTCGCGCCTAAAGGGTATGTGACTCCCAAATCACCTGGCGTATTGCGGCACATATTGTACGTGCCGCAATTACACCGTGTGAACATACCCTTAGCTGCTAGAGCACAGAGGGGGTTAAGAAAGCATCTAACCAAGCATGAGAGAAACTGCTATATCTTTAAAATTAAGTAAAATCAGGACAGAAATATATCTGGTAAGAATGATGATTTATCTTTGTCTACATGTTTAATCAGTGGGATGGAAGTACCCCTTTAAAGAGGTGTTCTCACCATGCTGGTTCATTGAGCCTTCTCTTCACAGCCAGTTTCAGGCTCGTACCTCCTGTTCAGGGTGTGGGTGGCTCTACAGCTTCAAGCTCCCTTTTCCTGTTCAGGCTGTGGGCGGTTCTACAGCTTCAAACCTAGACAAGCTCCTGTGCTGCTGATAAGACACAGCAAGGAGTGATGTCACCATCCTGGCTACTGCTAGAGCAGAGAAAGGTGGTCAGTAACCTAAGAAAGATAACAAGTTCTCTAACTCTGAAAGGAAGCACAATCAGAACAGCAATGTATTTGGTAATACTCTTTACCTTTCCCTGCATGTTTAAAGCTAATCGGTGTGGTGAGAATGCCCCTTTAAGATGGATTGGCAGCCATGGAATACATGGTCATATAGAGGTCTCCAAAGTGGGTCCTGCTCATTGAGGTAGCCCTCTTCTCCCTGGTAAATGCAGAAGAGATCCAAGCAGAGGGCAACCCCTTGATGACATCCATAGGCCCTGATAGCACAAGTCATTGGTCTCAAACGTGTTAATATAACTGAAACATTCATCATAATATATCAGGGGAGATGATGGGGGTCGGAATTACAATGGTATACTCCTTCTGACACATCCTTAATTCTGTCTATCACCATTACTGAAACAATGTCCTGTGCCCTTCCAATTGCAGAGCCTCCTTCATGACCAAGACTGTACAGTACCAGAATGAGTTGCACAAGTTTCTTATATGGGACACTGCAGGGCAGGAACGGGTAAGTACTCTCTATACAGGACGTATGGGGTACAGTAACATATTCTGTATACAGGGTGTATGTGGTAGGTAGTCCGCATACAATATATTACTCTGTATACATGATGCACGGGGTAACTACTCCACATAAAGTATTCCGAATAGAGGGTGTTTGGAGTAAGGTCTCCGCATACAGTTAAGTACTTCATATACAGAGTATATGGGGTATGTAATCCACATATAGTAGAGTACTCTGTGTATGGAGTAAGGACTCTGCATACAGTTAAGTACTTCATGTACAAAATATATGGGGTATGTAATCCACATATAGTAGAGTACTCTGTGTATGGAGTAAGGACTCTGCATACAGTTAAGTACTTCATATACAGAGTATATGGGGTATTTAATCCACATATATTAGAGTACACTGTGTATGGGGTAAGGACTCTGCATACAGTTAAGTACTTCATGTACAGAATATATGGGGTATGTAATCCACATATAGTAGAGTACTCTGTGTATGGAGTAAGGACTCTGCATACAGTTAAGTACTTCATATACAGAGTATATGGGGTATGTAATCCACATATAGAGTACTCTGTGTAAAGAGTAAGGACTCCGCATACCGTTAAGTACTTCATATACAGAGTATATGGGGTATGTAATCCACATATAGTAGAGTACTCTGTGTCTGGAGTAAGGACTCTGCATACAGTTAAGTACTTCATATACAGAGTATATGGGTATGTAATCCACATATATGTAGAGTACTCGTGTATGGGGTAAGGACTCTGCATACAGTTCAGTACTTCATGTACAGACTATAAGGGGTATGTAATCCACCTATAGTAGAGTACTCTGTGTATGGAGTAAGGACTCTGCATACAGTTAAGTACTTCATATACAGAGTATATGGGGTATGTAATCCACATATAGAGTACTCTGTGTAAAGAGTAAGGACTCCGCATACCGTTAAGTACTTCATATACAGAGTATATGGGGTATGTAATCCACATATAGTAGAGTACTCTGTGTATGGAGTAAGGACTCTGCATACAGTTAAGTACTTCATATACAGAGTATATGGGGTATGTAATCCACATATAGAGTACTCTGTGTATGGAGTAAGGACTCCGCATACAGTTAAGTACTTCATATAAGAGTATATGGGGTATGTAATCCACATATAGTAGAGTACTATGTGTATGCAGTAAGGACTCCGCATACAGTTAAGTACTTCATATACAGAATATATGGGGTATGTAATCAACATATAGTAGAGTACTCTGTGTATGGGGTATGTACAGGGTGTATGGGGTTAGTACTCCGCATACAGTAAAGTACTCGTGTCAGGAAACCCTTCCACACTCGAGGGTCGACGGCTTGACTTGGGAAGGTATTCGTGATGTTGTGTGCCCTGTAAGGGTACGTAAGGTCAGCAAGATGCTAGTCCACAGTTAAACTCTGTCCACACGGGCACAGGAAGATCCAGGAATTGTGAGAGGATGCCCCACTCGCCCACAATCCTGAATGGCTGGGAGAGATCTGTTTACCCGCACCAGCCCGGTACACTGCCACCAGCTCCTTGTTAGTTATGAGCCTGGTCTGTTACAGACTTACAATCGGGCCAGAAACTTGTCCAAGCAGCTCTCGAGACCGAGAACACAGACGTATGGTTCGTGTGATCGAGACAACAGAACAGCTCAGGATCAAATTTTGTATATTTAATTGCCTTAAGGGCACACTGGACAAGCAATACATACATAGGGGACACAGCTATACATATACTGGTCAGAGGTACAAATAGGGTATGGGTACACGCAAAAGCAAGATGTGCTGTTACCCTAGGTTAACTTGGTGCAGGACACACGGAGGGTGAATGTAGCCTACTGGTCCTATTGGATGCTCCAGGTATGCTGGTGCATATACCCCTCTTCCTATAGAGACAACAATGGGCCCAGGTGGGCCCTCACGTTCTACTATACTGTCACACTCCTGGGACGGTGTACACTCCTTCCTTCAGGGCCATGCTGTTAATAGCTTTGAACACGAAACGGACTGTAAGGCCATGTTCACACGGCGTTTTTGGACGAGGTTTTAGGAGCGCTTCCTCGTACAAAACGCTTCCAAAACGCCCCCAGTTAATTTAAATGATTCATATGTAAAACCTCGTTGTAGGTCACACATGACGAGGTTTTACACCGTCTTTTGGAAGCAATGAAAAAGAAGTTGTCTTTGTCAATTCTTGAAGCGCGTTGAAGGAAACGGTTTTCGGTGCGGTTTTAGCGCGGTATTGGTGCTTTTTCGCCGCGGTTTTTGTCCTGGCTATTCATTTGTATGGGTGAAAACCTCGTCGAAAACCTGATCAAAGCCTCGTCAAAAACCTCGTCTAAAGAAGCGTATTTCAGGAAAGGTTTTGATGTGGTTTGGACGAGGTTTTGGGCGAGGAAACGCTCCGAAAACCTCGTCCAAAAATGCTGTGTGAACATGCCCTAACTCAGCATGGTAATGATGCAAAGCCACCACCATCAGAACCAGATGAATCCAGGCTACGGCTGGGTACCAAACACTGGGTCGCTGCTCTGTTCGTAGTACCAGTTTCCCGTTTCTCCCTGCCTGTTGGTCCTACAAACGAGGGAGTGACAGCTATGCGTGTGGGGCGCTTTCATATTTACAAATATGGCATCGAGATGTGCCTGTGACATACGGTTATGCCATGATTCTTTATGACTCCCCTGTAACTGGTCCATCACTTTGAACCACTTCACACCTTTCCCTAACTACAGCTCTCATTGCCTGGGTCTCCAAGGTGCCTGTGGGGAATGTGTGAAAATTGTTGATTTGTTTCCCCTGATCTCTCATGCTCCAGTCATCGAGCTGAATCAAATTATATTAAATTTCATCACAGTCTGTATACAGGGTACATGAAGTAAGTTCTCCACCTTACAGTAAAGAACTCTGTATAGAGGGTGTATGAGTGTAAGTTCTCCACATATAGTAAAATACTTTGTATACAGGGTGTATGGAGTAAGTTCTCCACATGCAGTATGTACTCCGTATAATGTTGTCAACATTTAAAAGTAACTGTAATATCCATAATAATATGTTCCTGACTTGGGATAACTTTGTGGTAGTTATTTTGGTTTGTTCTCTTTTTGGATGTAGTTCCGAGCATTGGCCCCAATGTACTACAGGGGATCAGCGGCTGCAATCATAGTGTATGACATCACAAAAGAGGTAAGAAATGCTTGAGTGGGGGAACCAGGCTTGGACTGGCCCACAGGGGAGCAGGGGAAACCCCCGTTGAGACCCTGGGCTTAGTGGGCCCCTGGCCATGGCAAACCTAGGGCTCCTATTCAGGGAGAAAGGTACAAGAGTCATGCACAGTAGTTGTTGGGTGGGCCCCAATAATCAACTCCATTGGTGGGCTCCAAGAATCAGCTCCACTGGTGGACCCAAGAGTCAACTCCACTAATGGGGCCGCCAAGAATCAACTCCACTGATGGGGCCGCCAAGAATCAATTCCACTGATGGGGCCGCCAAGAATCAATTCCACTGATGGGGCCGCCAAGAATCAACTCCACTGATGGGGCCGCCAAGAATCAACTCCACTGATGGGGCCGCCAAGAATCAACTCCACTGATGGGGCCGCCAAGAATCAACTCCACTGATGGGGCCGCCAAGAATCAACTCCACTGATGGGGCCGCCAAGAATCCACTCCACTGATGGGGCCGCCAAGAATCAACTCCACTGATGGGGCCGCCAAGAATCCACTCCACTGATGGGGCCGCCAAGAATCCACTCCACCCGATGGGGCCCCCCCAAAATCCACTCCACTGATGGGGCGCCAAGAATCCACCCACTGATGGGGGGCCCGCCAAGAATCCACTCCACTGATGGGCCGGCCAAGAATCAACTCCACTTGTGGGGCCGCCAAGAATCACCCCACTGATGGGGCCGCCAAGAATCAACTCCACGATGGGGCCGCCAAGAATCAACTCCACGATGGGGCCGCCAAGAATCAACTCCACAAGGGGCCGGCCAAGAAATCAACTCCACTGATGGGGCCGCCAAGAATCAACTCCACTGATGGGGCCGCCCAGAATCCACTCCACTGATGGGGCCGCCAAGAATCGACTCCACTGATGGGGCCGCCAAGAATCAACTCCACTGATGGGGCCGCCAAGAATCAACTGGACTGCTGGGGCCGCCAAGAATCAACTCCACTGATGGGGCCGCCAAGAATCAACTCCACTGATGGGGCCGCCAAGAATCAACTCCACTGATGGGGCCGCCAAGAATCAACTCCACTGATGGGGCCGCCAAGAACAAATCCACTGATGGGCCGCCAAGAATCAACCCCCACTGATGGGGGCCGGGCCCAAAAATCAACTCCACTGAAAGGGGCCCGCCAAGAATCCACTCCACTGATGGGGCGCCAAGAATCCACTCCACTGATGGGGCCGCCAAGAATCCATCCACTGATGGGGCCGCCAAGATCCACTCCACTGTGGGGCCGCCAAGAACCACTCCACTGATGGGGGCCGCCAAGAATCAACTCCACTGATGGGCCCGCCAAAAATCCACTCCACTGATGGGGCCGCCAAGAATCAACTCCACTGATGGGGCCGCCAAGAAAACAACTCCACTGATGGGGCGCCAAGAATCAACTCCACTGATGGGCCGCCAAGAATCAACCCCACTGCTGGGGCCGCCAAGAATCAACTCCACTGATGGGGCCGCCAAGAATCAACTCCACTGATGGGGCCGCCAAGAATCCACTCCACTGATGGGGCCGCCAAGAATCCACTCCACTGATGGGGCCGCCAAGAATCCACTCCACTGATGGGGCCGCCAAGAATCCACTCCACTGTTGGGGCCGCCAAGAAACCACTCCACTGGTGGGGCCGCCAAGAAACCACACCACTGGTGGGGCACCAAGAAACCACTCCTCTGGTGGGGCCCTAAGAATCCACTCCCCTGATGGCGCCGCCAATAATCCACTCCAGTGAAGGGGCGGCCACTAATCCACTCCACTGCTGGGGCCGCCAAGAATCCACTCCACTGATGGGGCCGCCAAGAATCCACTTCACTGATGGGGCCCGCCAAGAATCCACTTCACTGATTGGGGCCGCCAAGAATCCACCTTCACGATGGGGCCGCCAAGAATCCATCCACTGGTGTGGGCCCAAGAATCCACTCCACTGGGGGCCCAAGAATCCACTCCACTGGTGGGCCCCAGAATCCACTCCCCCTGGGGGGGGCCCCCAGGGAAACCACTCACTGGTGGGCCCCAGAAATCAACTCCACTGGTGGGCCCCCAGAATCAACTCCACTGGTGGGCCCCAAGCACCGAAGTCCAACACTGAAGGGAACTGTAGCTTTTCAGAATTCTGAGTAATTTTCATGCATTGAAAAATATAGCATGTCTTCGCCCTGGTAGAGGTTTGGCTGAGGGAAAGCTTTAGGGACAAAGGGATTACTTTTCTGTTTGTCCCTTTTGTTTCCTTAACTCCTTACCAACATGTTACATACATTAACGTCATAAGGTTGGTAAGGGGATATATAGTGCGCTTACTCGCTGATCCTACTTCATTCGCTGCAGGTAATGGCTGTCACTAGCAGCCGGTATTGAAGATGGCTCCGATCATGTCATTTTAATCCCTTATATACTGTGACTGCGCCATGTAACAGATTAAGAAACTGTGCTGTACATCGTTCCATTGCCCAATTGGCCCCCTTGCACGAGATCTTCAGTTGCCGACCGGTTGTCATCACAGCTGGGGGCCAAATGAAGGCCTCCATGGTTTCCATCTTACCACTTCTATTACACCCTTCCATTGCTGCTAGGAAAGACATTTTTGTATGCTGTACTGCATGTACTCTAAAGGTATGTTCACTTGATGTACTGTGGCACGTACAGTACGCGCTGCAGTACATCGTGTCTTTCGGGAGCTCGCGTCAATACGCGCGTACTCCCGCGAGGGGGGGGGGGGAGGGGCGCCAGCCTGCCAGCCCCAAAGACATGCGTTACTCGCCATGCGTATTCACCGCAAGTAATTGACATGTCACTTATCTCCCCGCACGTACAATACGATCGTATTGTATGAGCGGGGAGAGGAGGCGTAATCCATAGTTCTCTATGAGAGGTATGAATTACCGTAATTTTGGCACGCATCTTGCCCGTATTAAAGCGCAAATACGCGGCGAAATGCGCGCTAAAATTACGTCGTGTGAATATACCCTAAGAGGAACAAAAGTAGAACTTTAAAGAAAAAAGAAAAAATATTTAAAGATTAAAACACCGCCCTTTTGTCATTTCACAAATGAAATAATAAAAACATACAAAAAGTTAAATAGAATTGATATCGCCGTGTCCGTAAAAATCCAGTCTGTTAAAATATAAAATCCCTTTTTTGCCGGAAGGGTTTAACACCGTCAAAATAAAAAATACCCCAAATCCCCAAAACTCATATATTTTGGGGTTTTGGGTTCCTCAAAACAAATTGGGAAAAAAAGTGGGATACGGCTCCAAAAAGACATCAAAAAAGGGTGTCATTTAAAAGAAAAGATGTGATGGCACAAAAGAGGGAAGACGGGAACCAAACTTATAAGGGGGGGGACATTTTTTTTTATGAAGGGGAGGGTTTGGGAGAATTGAACTTATTTAAATCTTGAAAAAGAACCCGGCTTTGGGGGGGACATGATTTAAAATTTTTATAAATATAAAAAATGGTCCCTAAAAAAAAATTTCGGGGGGAAAAATTTAATTTTATGTAAGGGGCCCCCCCAAAAGACAAAGGGGCAAATTCCCCCTTTGACAGAGAAAAAAAATTCAATCTTTCCCGAGGAGAAAACTTTTTCACTTTTGAACTGTAAATCTGTGGAATAGGCGACTGGGGGAAACTGGGCACAGCAGGGAAAAGTAAGCGTTCAAAAAGGCTTGATACCTACTGGAACCCAAAGGGAAAATGAATGGGGTAAAAAAGATATATAATATTCTGGATCCCGGCGGTGGGGGCCCTTTGGGCAGAATAAAGGGCTCCTCTTGAGCAATTGGGTCTTGCCTTTTTGGTTTCAGGCATTCACCATTGGGGAGGCCCCCCTTTAAAAACCCTTTTTTCTCCCCCTCTCTTCACCCACATTTTCCCCCCAAACCCCTTTGGGTTTAAACGATGGAAAAACTTTTCCTTTTTTTTAAACCCAACTATGTAACTAAGTTTAAAAAAAACTAACCTTTTTTCCCAAACAAAACGAGCCCTTAGGCCATGTTCACAGGGTTTTTTTTTTGGACGGTTTTTTTGGAAAAGGTTTTCGGAGCTTTCCCTCCCAAAAAGCCTCACCCAAAAACCTCCCTTTTAAACCGTTTCTTCAAAGAGTTTTGGGCATGTTCACACAAAGGTTTTTGAAACGCGTTATGGCCGGGGTTTCCGCCGGGGGTTTCCCGGCCAAAAACCACGTCCAAATCGTGCCCGTTTTTTAAACGGTTTTCCTAGGGGAAAACCCCGGTTTAATATTCACACGCCGCGGCTTTGGGCCCTTCCTTGCCGCGCGGGGTTTGGGAACTCTCCCTGTAAATTTTTGACAGGGAGTCCTCAGCACGGCCCCCCAGCGCGGTTTTTGCCGTGGGTGGCTCGGTTTTTTCCCCCCTGGCTACAAATTTGCAGGGGGGGCAAACCCTCGCTGCAAACCCGCACCCCAAACCACGGCCCACTTGCGCCCCCGACCCACCCCCACCCCCCCGGGGCCACAAACCCACGTCGGGAGACACACATATATATATATATTTTTCTTTTTCCTGGATCTGAAATCCGTTTTTTGGAAAATCCGCGCTGTAATTCACAATGTCAACTTCAGCGCATACCTCCCACCCCCCCCCCCCCCCCCATTCACAAGAATGGCAGCTGGATTACACAAAGATTTTAACATGGAATCCAACGTTAAATCTGCGTCAAATTCCTCGTTTAATTTACCTTATTAAATTCCAATATAATGTTGATGCTGAAAAAGTCCATGCAGGGCTAAACCTCCATTCCTGCAAAAGAGAAGCCATAACACATAGGTTGTGGTTGACTTGAACTTATTGTAAAGTCGGCTTCCAACATCTTGTTGTCTCTGAATGGAGGAAACGGTTATAGCCGCTGAGGCTGTCGCTCTTGCACTTCTGGTCAATGAATCCCAATCATAATATAATGAACGATGCAGCAACTTCGTTTTGTATAAGGGTATGTTCACACGGCGTAATTTCGGCACGCATTTTGCTGCGTATTTGCACTCTAACACAAGCGAGATGCACGCCGAAATTATGGTAATCAATAGTTCTCATAGACTATGGATTACGCCTCCTCTCCCCGTATTGTACATGCAGGGAGATAAGTGACGTGTC
The DNA here is from genome assembly GCA_025379985.1 of Phyllomedusa bahiana. Lineage (NCBI taxonomy): Eukaryota > Metazoa > Chordata > Amphibia > Anura > Hylidae > Phyllomedusa > Phyllomedusa bahiana. The sequence continues at coordinate 10,550 of JAODAL010072262.1, forward strand.
AATTATTTGCGGCGAATACACGCCGCGAGTAATGAATGTCAATGGGGCCGGTGGGCTTCCGCCCGCCCTACCCCCCCCCCCCTCCCCCGTGCTGCGGGAGTGCGCGCGTATCGGCACAAGCTCCCGAAAGACACGATGTACTGAGTTTGTTAGGATTGCATCTGGTCTAGACAATCCTGTGGGAGCTAGGGACAGCAATCAGATCTCCCTCTTGTCCTGTTAGGCTGAAAAATTAAGAATGATGGGACTGGGGGAAAATATATTTAAATGGGTTCACAGTTGGCACAGTGATAGGAAGAGAGGGTGGTTATAAATGGAGCGTACTCTGATTGGGTCAGAGTTGCTAGTGGGGCACCACATGGGTCCGTATTGGATCCTCTTCAATAAATTTATAAACCCCTTACTGACAATGGACATAAGGGTACGTCCTGTTGTTGGAAAGAAGCTACAGAGCGGGCTCAAAGCAGAGTTGAGCCACTAACAGCAGAGATTGGAGCTGGATCTGATCCCTGCTGTTTAAAGGGGTTGTTTCACCTTGTTGTTTTACAGAACTACAAGCGGCTTCAGATCCATTCTTTCTTCGCTCTTCCTGGTTAGACTGTGGATGGTTCTATAGCAGTGATTAGCATATCAGCTTTGTATTCCCACCTCCTCTAATTGCACTGTCATGAGAGCAGGAGATGTTATTTATAGTGCAGAGAGTTTCAGAGCTCAAAGTAAACACTGAAAAGCATTTAAAGGGGTTGTCTCACTACAGGGATTTCTGCTCTTTATGTTAAAGATCTTGCAAAACAAGTCACTTTGCAATATGTGTCCATTAACAGTGTCCGACCTATTCCTAGATATCCCCTCTTGTATGGTCTGCATCAGCTCCTCAGGTCGCTATAGTTACAGACCTGTTCCATCTCTCCTGATAGGCTGCCAGCACTGGTTGCTATAGCTACAGACCTGGCTTCTACTGCAGCCTAGTAGAGGCCAGTAAACACACCCTTGAATTCAAAATGAAACCAAGAAAACAGGACTGAGGTGCGATGAATCAATGTAGTGAGACAACCCCTTTAATCTCCTTTGTTTGTTAGAGATAACACGCTCAAGCTGTTCTCAAGCATTTGGCACCCAGTGTACCGACTTATGGAGACATCACTCCTTGCTCTCAGATAAGAAGGGAAGAGCTGGACGGTAACCAGAGAAACCTGTGTGCACTCAGAGCAGATAAAGAGCAATGTATTTGGATAAAGTCTTTATTTACTGTTCCCTAAAATCTAATCTTTGTAGTAAGACAACCCCTTTAACCCTTTAGACACTGCGGCGATGGCGAGGTGCCAATCAAATACTATGCCACCTGGAAGCTTAATAAAGGCTTCCGTAGCTGCCATGTTAATGTTTCTATTACTTCCTGCACTAGACAGGAAGTAATGGAACCTCCAACTTGGTACACCCTTCTGCACTATTTATATAATGCAGAAGGGTGTACAAGCGATCAACAAGTACCCTGTGGCGACTAAATGTACAAGTAAAAAAAATGCTTTAAAAGTATAAAAAATATTAGAAGTTCAAATAAGAAAAAAAACCTTACACATAATTGGTATGACCAAAGACTTAGGAATTTTGGTAGACAGTTGTCTTAAATTCAATGACCAATGCCAGGCAGCTGCTGCCAAGGCAAACAAAATCATAGGTTGCATTAAAAGGGGCATAAATACTAAAGACAGGAACATCAGTGTCTGGGACATTGTATGGTGAGTGCGGTTACAAGATACAATGTCCAGAGAAAGACCATTGTATGCTGGAAATCCTGTATCCTGAGGCCAGGGCTGTGACAAGGTATTCTGGTGCCCTAGGCAAATAAAGCATATAGCGCCCCCCAATGGAAAATTCAGCCCACTCCATACCTCCTTGCGCTGGCTTTTCTGCCAGCCATGTCTGAGGCCATTGTAACACGAGGGAGTGCTGTGCTGTTGTGGATGCAGCCTTCATCCATTGCCATGCTGTATATTGTGCACTCTCTGGCGCCACTCTCTGGTGTGTCTTAATTGGGGCATCTAATCTAAGAGGTGTATGTAAGACACATCCGGTCGCTTGCCTGAAATCTGCTATCAAATCATTGTATGTTTTACAGGAAACCTTCTCAACATTGAAAAACTGGGTGAAGGAGCTACGCCAGCACGGACCCCCGAACATAGTGGTGGCAATAGCCGGGAACAAATGTGACCTGAATGATGTCAGGTGAGTGGCATGAAGGAATACAGAGGCTGCCTGTCAGATCACAGGCCAAAGCTTCAATCTGCAATAGATAAGGGATAGCTGATCGATTCTATGAAAGTTCTGTTTCCATCTCGCATATTGATGACATATCAATAGGTTATAACATCAAAGTCTGATAGGTGCGGGTTCCATCTCTGGCACCTGCACCTTTCTTGAGAACAGGCCCCTGAAAGTGTCGGCTCAGAATGGAGAATAGGTTGCGCATGCGCACAACTGTGTTCTGTTCTATGGGGGTTCAACCGAACATTCCGCTACCCTGTACCGGGAACACCCATAGAAGAGAATTGAGAACACAGCGCTCCCCTGTACTGGGAACTCCCATAGAAAAGAATGGAGAACACAGCGCTCCCCTGTACTGGGAACTCCCATAGAGGAGAATGGAGAGAACACAGCGCTCCCCTGTACTGGGAACTCCCATAGAACAGAATGGAGAACACAGCGCTCCCCTGTACTGGGAACTCCCAGAGAGGAGAATGGAGAGAACACAGCGCTCCCCTGTACTGGGAACTCCCATAGAGGAGAATGGAGAGAACACAGCGCTCCCCTGTACTGGAAATGTAGAACACAGCTCTCCCTTATATTGGGAACTCCCATAGAACAGAATGGAGAACACGGTGCTCCCTTGTACTGGGAACTCCCATAGAACACAATGGAGGACACAGCACTCCCCTGTACTGGGAACTCCCATAGAACAGAATGGAGAGAACACAGCGCCCCCCTGTACTGGGAATGTAGAACACAGCTCTCCCTTATATTGTGAACTCCCATAGAACAGAATGGCGAACACAGCGCTCCCCTGTACTGGGAACTCCCATAGAAAAGAATGGAGAACACAGCGCTCCCCTGTACTGGGAACTCCCATAGAGGAGAATGGAGAGAACACAGCGCTCCCCTGTACTGGGAACTCCCATAGAACAGAATGGAGAACACAGCGCTCCCCTGTACTGGGAACTCCCATAGAGGAGAATGGAGAGAACACAGCGCTCCCCTGTACTGGGAACTCCCATAGAACAGAATGGAGAGAACACAGCGCTCCCCTGTACTGGAAATGTAGAACACAGCTCTCCCTTATATTGGGAACTCCCATAGAACAGAATGGAGAACACGGTGCTCCCTTCTACTGGGAACTCCCATAGAACAGAATGGAGGACACAGCACTCCCCTGTACTGGGAACTCCCATAGAACAGAATGGAGAGAACACAGCGCCCCCCTGTACTGGGAATGTAGAACACAGCTCTCCCTTATATTGTGAACTCCCATAGAACAGAATGGAGAACACAGCGCTCCCCTGTACTGGGAACTCCCATAGAACAGAATGGAGAACATAGCGCTCCCCTGTACTGGGAACTCCCATAGAACAGAATGGAGAACATAGCGCTCCCCTGTACTGGGAACTCCCATAGAGTAGAATGGAGAGAACACAGCGCTCCCCTGTACTGGAAATGTAGAACACAGCTCTCCCTTATATTGGGAACTCTCATAGAACAGAATGGAGAACATAGTGCTCCCTTGAACTGGGAACTCTCATAGAACAGAATGGAGGACACAGCACTCCCCTGTACTGGGAACTCCCATAGAACAGAATGGAGAGAACACAACGCCCCCCCTGTACTGGGAATGTAGAACACAGCTCTCCCTTATATTGGGAACTCCCATAGAACAGAATGGAGAACACGGTGCTCCCTTGTACTGGGAACTCCCATAGAACAGAATGGAGCACACAGCGCTGCCCTGTACTTGGAACTCCCATAGAATAGAGTGGAGAGAACACATTGCTCCTCTGTACTGGGAATGTAGAACACAGCTCTCTCTTATATTGGGAACTCCCATAGAACAGAATGGAGAACACGGTGCTCCCCTGTACTGGGAACTCCCATAGAACAGAATGGAAAACACGGCACTCCCCTGTACTGGGAACTCCCATAGAATAGAATGGAGAACACAGCGCTCCCCTGTACTGGGAACTTCCATAGAACAGAATGGAGAACACAGCGCTGCCATGTACTTAGAACTCCCATAGAACAGAATGGAGAACACAGCGCTGCCCTGTACTTGGAACTCCCAGAGAACAGAATGGAGAACACTGCGTTCCCCTGTACTGGGAACTCCCATAGAACAGACTGGAGAGAACACAGCGCTCCCCTGGACTGGGAACTCCCATAGAACAGAATGGAGAACACAGCGCTCCCCTGTACTGGGAACTCCCATAGAACAGAATGAAGAGTTGTGCAACCTACTTTCTGTACTGAATAAAGACTTTTAGGGGCTTGTGACCGAGATCGATGCGAGACACAGAGGTGCAATCTTATCATAGATTGATGGCGTTTCCTATCAATATACCATCAGTGTTAAAACCCCTTTAAGAGGT
>JAODAL010072263.1:0-15182 GCA_025379985.1 Phyllomedusa bahiana
GATTGCTTTTTTTTTTAACTGCATCACTTTTTTTGGGGGACAGAATAGCAAGTCCCTTACACTATATGGGACTAGACTACACAACATCTTTGCTGTGCATCTAGATATACATTTTGAATCTGTATGTTTTCAGATAAACATAGTCACTGAGCTATTTATAGTGGTTGAATGGATTAAGAAAAAAAGATCTTCTTTTTACAGAAACTCCACCATAGTCCCTCAGAGACTCCGATGCAGATCTGTGTGTCTCCATGGTAACAGAAACAAAAAAAAGTAGACAAGCTAATCTTGTTTATAGATACAATCTCTGTTCCCTCTGTCCATGTGACATCACTCCCTGCTCTCTAATCAGAAAGGGAGATATGGACAGTTACCTAGATATACTTGTGTGCACGTACAGCAAATCAAATATCTTATCTCCTGACCAGGGCAAATTTCAATAGTGCAATGTATTTTTTAAAAAGTCTTAATTTACCATTCCCTAAATGCTGAAACTAATCTTTGTAGTAATAGGACCCCTTTTACTTCTTGCAATCTACCATACCTTTTATGCTAATGTACATTAGCATAAAGTAGAAAATACCTTGTTAGAAATATAAATGCAAGATAAGACAAAACGGGGTTTTTGTTTTTTGTTTGTTGTTACCATGGAGACACATAGGTCTGTATAGAAGATGCTTAAACAAAACAATAGGACTTTGTTAAATTATGACTCGTTGCAAACGTGGTTCATTTTTTCTTTTTTGAATGCAAATAAGAGAATAAAAAAATGTATTTTTGCATTTGTGCAACCTCTACTGTAAAGTATTACAGCTACAAGCTAGTGTGAACTCACTTATTTGTGTGCAGCTATGTACTAAGAAATTTCACACTCATGAATAGTAGATGTGTGAGCAGCAGTCATTAGTATTGTGTACCTTTTTTTTTCCCATGTAGCACTGCGGCTTGTATTGACTCCTACTGGTAGTGGATTTTTGACCTGCAGTTGTAGCAGTAAGTATGGTCTTTTCTCTCTGATTTTAAGGAAATAATGTCGTTTTTTTGTGAATTACTAAAAAAAAATTAGTTGCAAAGGTTGGCATCGCCCTTAAAGGGCTTTTCTTGCTACAAAGATCATGTCTGTAAAGATGGGGACAGTAAAAATAAGCACTTTTGCAATTGGTTTTGTATTACCTAAATCATTTAGTATAGCAGCTATTAAACTAATCTGTGTGTGCCCAGTGCTAAATTAGCAGCCTGGGGTTGGGCCACGTCCCCTTTTCTGTGATTGGCTGCCCCGATATTTAGTTCAACCCTGGTCGAGACACCCCCTCTTAAACGGAACATGCTCCCTGTTGGTGATTGGCTGTCCCGCACTCTCTGTGCCCCACTCTCCTCAGAGCTGTGGTGAAATTGGTTGCCTGAGCTTTCTGTGCTAGCTGTTGTCTGTGTGTTCTCATTGTCTTCTTCTCACTTACCTCTGAGATGTGTAATAAAAGGCTCCTTGAGCCCCTTTTTTCTTCTCTAAACAGGACAGCTCTATGTGAAGAATGGGGCAATGCTCAGTCTTTTTCCCCTGCCAGAAATAACACCCCCATAAAACACACCCCTCTATTCTTTTATTCCCCCTCTTCTTTTGCAGGAGGTAGAGCATTTGCATTTCTACGTTTGTTTCATCATTTCGACTTTATAAATAACTTTTCCCAATACAGGTTTTCTGTTAAAAAACTTTTTTTCGGACCGGGTGGGGAGGGACAGCTCTCTGGCTGAAATTGCCCATTGAAAGGAGGTCTACAGTCGTGACTTCCTCCTCCCCACGCTAACACAGAATAAGATGAGGACTCAGGAAGGAGCGGGGGACGGGTGTGATAATGTCACCACTTTTCACTTGGGGAACACGCCTACTGGGATGAAATACCAGCCCCTGGATTTGAAACTGTAAGTCAAAGAAAGCACAAGATGCCTGTGAAAGCTGTAGTGGGGAAAACCCCTTTAAGTAATTATTGATGTTATATTATTTTATTTTATTGTTTAAGAGAAACACCCAAAATAAGATGAAAAAAAAAAAGTACACCCTTTTTTTAATTTCTATGGTTCTGCATAGAAGATTTAAAAAAAAAGTTTGGTAAAAAAAACCTCAGAAACAGAAACCCATCCCAAATTACATGCATTTATTTGCACAAACTACAGCTTATTATCTTAGCAAAAGCTAGCTAAAATGCAGCAGCAACATGTCAAATTTAAACACTGCGCCCATAAAAATAAGAAGTGCGAGCAGTGTGGTGGTCTGGAACTTTTAGGCATAAAAAAATTTTGAAAAAACCCAAAAAGACTTCGGGAAACAAGATTTTGAACAAGAGAACAAAGGGGACATGTATGAACTCACCACATCGGAGCGCAGTTTCCGCCAGTTTTCCGGGCAAAATTTTGTCCCGTTTTATGTGGGTGCGAGTTGCGCTCATACAACCATGAAAATTCCGGTACGGCCCTAAGTTTTTCCGCCCCCGACGTAGTGTGGTCATACATGCGGGTTAAAGTCTGCCGCCCTCACCAGTGTGTGGGGCCAGTGGGGGGGGCTGCGCCTAATATTCCCCGGGGTCCGAGGAGGTGCGCCATAATGGGTAAAAAGTTCACCGGCCTCCCCATGTGGGGGGCGCAGTGGGGGGACCTAGGCCCAGTGTGGGACTGCTCCTAACATGATTCCGATTGAGACGGCTGGAAAACGCGAAAATCTTTAAAAACATGTCCGTGCGGCATGGAGTTGAATCAAAAATCCCCCTTTAAAAAGGCGTAAAACTTCTCTAAAAAACACTCAAACCTACTAAAAAAAATATATAAAAAAACCACTTTAAAAAATCAAGAACGGCTTTACATTAAAAATTTTGGGATTTTAAAAAATTACCGGGAAATACAGTAATTCAAATTCTGTAAACTCTTCCATTGGTCGGCAGAAAACCAGCCAATCAGAATAGGAGCGAAGTAAACCAAAAACCTATGGGAAATATTGACCAATAAAAATCAAAGGGGCAGTTCAAAAACAGTAAAAATGCGGAAGAGCTGTTTGGGTTGAGTAGGGGGGGCTTGGCAATCCCCCCCAATCAAATGGGAGCCGGGACCCTTAAACCTATGGAGAAGTATTGACCAAATCAAATTCATAGGCGGGACAGTTCAAAATACAGTAAAAAGGGCAGAAAAGAGCTGATTGGTTGAACTAGGGGGGTTTGGGCTACCCCGGCCAATCAGAGCGCGAGCTTTTTTCTCCCACGGTTCTATGGAGAGATGGGGGCACTGAAACTCTGTGCTGTGAGGCATGGAGTATTAGTAAAAAAAAATCGTTTTTTATTAAGTGAAAAATATTACTGAAAAAGAGCGAAACCTTTATAAAAAAAAAAAATTTTAAAACCCCTAAAAACGCGTTTGCCCCGAGAACGGCCTACATAAGGAATCGGGATTTTGGAAATTGCGGGAAAATACTGTAATTCAAATTCTGTAAGCTCTTCTTGTTGGTCGGCATAAACCAACCATAGAATAGGAGCGACAGGGACCCATTATAACCTATGGTAAATTTGACCAATCAAATTCAAAGGGGGACAGTCCAAAATACTAAAATGCAGAAAGACTGATTGTTGAGAGGGGGGGGCTTGGCTATCCGGGCCCAATCGAGATGACTACTTGTCCCATTATAGCTATGGCCAGATGGGGCAATAAATCTGGCTGTACCGTGGGGCATGGATATGTTTAAAAAAAAATCATTTTTTTTTTGGGTGAAAAATTTATTAAAAAAGAGTGAACCTCTATAAACATAAACAATCAAATCCCTAAAAACGCGTTTTCGCCAAGACCGGGACTAAGGAATTTGGAAATAGAGAATTCCCGGGGAAATACAGTCATTAAAATTCTGTAAGTATTCTCATTGGCCGGGCAGAAACCAAACAATCAGAAAAAGGGGCGACTAACCTTTTTAAGCTAGGAGAAGTATGGACCAATCAAATAAAGGCGGGCGTTCAAAAAACAGTAAAAAAAAAGAAAGAGTTGATTGGTTTAGCCCAGTCGCAGATATGAACCACCAATCTATGTAGTGCGTCTATTTTGATGGGGAAAGAAGGGGATAGGGAAAGGGCGCCCCAAAAAGTTATTATGTCTATGGGAAAAATTCTAGTACGTGATTTGGGTTGGGGGAAGAGGGGGGTCGCCGCTTACCAATCAGCGGCAGAGCTACCTTCTCCTAATTCTATGGGGAAAAAAAATGCAAAAACAAGCTTGTTTGTGATTGGCTAAGTTAAAGAGGCGCGTTTGGGGCCCAAAGGGGGAGCGAGCGACGCTCTTTTTGGGGTTTTTTAATGCATTCGTAATAAAACTGTACGGGCCAAAATAAAAGTAATACTCCCCAAGTTTTTCCGGGTCTGTATATAAAATGAACAAAATATGGGGGTAACAAAAATATATATAAATTCAATAAAAATTTATTTTTTTTTCTTTATTTTCGTTAGCCACTGATCAAAGATGGGTGTAACGAAAATAAAGAAATAAAAATGAATTTTTTTGAATTTAAAATTTTTTTTCGTTTACCCCCATATTATTGATCATTTTAATACAGATCGGGACAACTTGGGAGTACTATCATTTTTTTTGGGCCCCGACATTTTTTTACAAATGCATTTAAAAACCCAAAGAGCGTGCTCGCTCTCCCCTTTGGGCAAATAACCGGCCCCCTTTTTAACTTACCATTACAAACAGAGCTCGCCTTTTCATTTCTTTTTCCCCATAGAAAATCATGAGAAGGTAGCTCAGCCACTGATTGGCTAAGCAGGGCGAGCCCCCCTTCCCCCAACCAATCCCCGTACTAGAATTTCCCATAGACAGTAATAACTTTAGGGGCCCTCTTTGGCCCTTCTTTCTCCAAATTCCAAAATAGACACACACATATGTTTTTTGGATTCATATTGCCGCCCGGGCTCAACCAAACAGCTCTTTTCTGCCCTTTTTTTCTGTATTTTTAACTTCCGCCTTTTTATTTTGTTTTGGTCCATACTTCTCCAAGCTTATAATGGTTCATGTCCTCCTTTTGTTTGGTTGGTTTCTGCCGACCAAAAGAAAAAGCTTAAAAAATTTTTAATGACTGTATTTCCCGGCAATTCCTATATTCCCAAATTTCCTTATTAGCGCCGGTCTTGGGGACAAACCTTGTTAGGGATTGATTGATTTATTTTTATAGAAAGGGTTTTGCTTTTTTCGATAAAATTTTTACACTTAAAAAAACGATTTTTTTTTAATCACACCCAGCCGCACGGCGCCCGAGAGAGAATTTTCATTGCCCCGACCCCCCATTCACAATGGGGCAAGACTCGGCTTGATTGGCCGAGAAGCCAAGCCCCCCCCTAGCTCAAACCCTCAGCTCTTTTTTGCATTTTTGCTGTATTTTGAAATCCCACCTTTGAATTTGATTGGTCAAAATTTTTCCCCTAGGTTTTTAAAGGGCACTGTCGCTCCTATTCGATTGGCTGGTTTTCTGCGACCCAAAGAGAAGGCTTAAACAATTTGAATTACTGTATTTTCCCCCCAAAACTCTATATCCCAATTCCTTATGTAGCCCCATTCTCGGGGGCAAACGCGTTTTAGGGGTTTGATCGTGAATTTTATAGAAGGTTTTAGCTCTTTTTTTAGATAAAAATTTGACACCAATAAAAATTATTTTTTTAAAAACACACTCCCTGCCCCACGGGGGCTGAGAGCTGAGATTTCATTGCCTGATCTCTCCATAGATAAATGGGACAATAGCTCGCGCTTGATTGGGGCCCGGGTAGCCAAGCCCCGCTAGCTCGCAATAATAATAATAAAATAAAAAATCTTTTTTTATATACGCCAACAATTCCGCACACTTTAAAAATTTGAGGAATAAGCACGACCAACCCGCATTTCTTATAAAAGTACTGACAAAAAGAGACACGAAAGGGGGCCCTGCCCCAAAACTTACAATCATTAGGTGTATGGGTGAAACAAAGGGTGACAAGTGCTTGGTTACAATGGACCGCCATGACATAAAAAATTTGGGTAGTAACAAAAAAAGTGGATGAACCTGCCATCCCAAACCAACATCTATATACAGATAAGTTTCCGTGGGTGCCAAAGTGCAGGGAAATCGAATTTTTGACAGAAAATTGGGGGGGGTGACAATTAGGGATCTTTATAGGCTTGTCTAAGAAGATGAGTTTTTTAGAGCACACTTAAAATGGAGGGTTGGGGGGTCCCATCAATGGGGTAAAATGTTCCAGAGAAATGGTGCAATACGTGCAAAAACTTGGAAACGGGCATGGGGGGTTCGGATGAGTAGGGTTAGTCTTTTGATCATAGCAGAGCGGAGAGGGGGGTGGTGGTAGACGAGATAAGGGAGGAGATGTAGGGGGGGCAGCACTTGGGGGCCCTTTTGTGGGAGTGATGAGTTTTGTTGTATTCTGTACTGAATAGGCAGCCAGTGCAGAGACTGAACAGGGTGAGGATCAGTATAGCGGGTGGGAAAGAAAGACAAGCCTAGCTGCTGATTCAGGACAGATTGGAGAGGGGAGAGTTTACAGAGAGGGGGACCAACAAGTAGGGATTTTCAGTAGTCGAGACGAGAATGAATAAGAGCAACAATGAGAGTTTGAGTTGTTTCCACAGTGAGAAATGGACGGATTCTGGAGATGTTCTTGAGGTGCAGGTGACAGGAGCGGGCAAGGGATTGGATATAGGGGGTAAAGGTCAGATCAGAGTCTAATATAACCCCCAGACAGCGGGCCTGCTGCCTAGGAGTTATGGTGGTGCCACACACGGAGAGAGAAATAGCAGGGTGAGGTCGTTAGTAAATGGTGGGATGACTAGAAGTTCCGTTTTAGTGAGATTTAGTTTAAGATAGAGAGGACATAATGTCAGAGACAGCGGACAAGACAATCACTGGTGTTTTTGGTAGCAGGGCAGGAGTGATGTCTCGGGAGGAAGTGTATAGTTGAGTGTCATCAGCGTAGAAATGGTACTCGGAAGCCAAATCTACTGATGGTTTTGTCCAATGGGGGCTGTGTAGAGTGCAAAGAGGAGGAGACCAAGAACAGATCCCTGAGGAACCCCGACAGCAAGAGGAAAGAGGAGAGGAGGTAGAACCGGAAAATGAGACACTGAAGGAGTGGTCAAGAGAGGTAGCAAGAGAACCAAGAGAGAGCGGTGTCCTGGATACCGATGGCGTGGAGCATCAGCTCTTTTCTGCATTTTTATTGTATTTTGAACTGTCCCGCCTTTGAATTTGATTGGTCAATATTTCTCCATAGATTATAATGGGTCCCTGTCGTTCCTATTCTGATTGGCCGGATTGCCAAGCCCACCGCTAACTCAACCAATCAGCTCTTTTCTGCATTTTTACTGTATTTTGAACTGTCCCGCCTTTGCATTTGATTGGTCAATACTTCTCCACAGGTTATAATGGGTCACTGTCGCTCCTATTCTGACTGGCTGGTTTCTGCCGACCAATGAGAAGAGCTTACAGAATTTGTATTACTGTATTTCCCAGCAATTTCCAATATCCAAATTCCTGATGTTGAACCGTTATAGATTTTTGGAATGTGTTTTTTTATTTATTTTTTTTTTTTCAAGGTTTGAGCTCTTTTTCTGATAATGTTTTACACCTAATAAAGGCGCTTTTTTTTGGAAATCATACTCCATGCGCACGGAGCTGAGAGCCGAGATTTCCTGTTGCGATCTTCTATATGTTTCCTCTCATGTTCTGTTCTCGCTTCACTTCGCCTCTGCCAGATCATTTAGACCAGAATCAACCAGGTCTACCTGTCGGACCCTGGGGAGCGCGAAAAGGGCCCGCACGAACCTTTGCCGCCCCCGTTCTACATCCCTCGGATTTTTTCGAGCGCGCCGCGTCCCCCCCCCCAAACGCCCAAAACCGCCCCAATTGCACGCCCCTTCATGTGGGGCGAAACCCCGAAAGTGGCAAACGCGGGCCCCTAACTTTCGCATCCCTGCTCCGACAGGGGGATTGGGCCCCGGTTTAGGCACGGAACCCCAAGAAAACAGGCGAAAAGTCCGTTCAAAAACCAAGTCGCCCAAAGTGAGACCCCCCTAACCACAATGCAAAAACGTTTTTTTTGGGGCAAAAAAAAACACAAAATATTTTCCCAAATTTCTACGGGCAAGCACGGGGCAAAGGGGCAAAATTTTGGGCTTGTTTTGCGGGCCACAGTACCGGGTAAAATTTGAAAGTCATTAGGTTAGGATAAATCTGCCCCTGAAAGCCAAAGTATTCTAGATTTAAAAGGGTGAGACTATAAACCAACAGTTAAACGGGGGTCAGGGGCAAAAGATAATGTTTTTAGCACACCAGCAAAAAAAAAACCAAAAAGAAAATTATGAACATTTTGCAATGGCCTAGTAAATGCCCTTGGGGTAAACCCAATTGAAATGTGGGAAAGGCCTTTAAAAGGGGGTTTGTCAAACCTAAAAAGGGGTTAGCTTTAAACAAGTAGGGGCCCCATCAAATAAAGATTTTTTCCAAATCCCATGTATCTTTTGTTTTTTTCCCTGGCCCGGGAGGGAAAAATAGATTCTATCTGCTCTACTGCAAACAGGTTTTTTTCTGGTTACTGCCCTTCTCCTCAAATTCGGGTTTGTCTAATCTGGGGAAGCAGGGCACAACATTACCAAAAGTCAGCACCCCGGTCTCCTGCAGATTGAAAACAGAATGATTATTTTCAAACCCTAAAAAAAATATATTTTTTTTTGAGTTTTTTATTTTGAGCCGAAGCCCTCTTCACTAAGTTTTAAACCATTTCCCCTGCGGGTCATGTCATTTACACTTAGGGCCTTTTCACAACGGGTTTTTGGACCCTTTTTTGGGGGACCCTTTTGGGCACTTAAAAAGGAAATTCCGGAAAGCGGATCCGCAAAACGCGCATTGGAAATTTTTATTTGGATCCGTTTTCTATGCTTTTTTAAACCCCTGGTTTTACGCAGCCGTTTTCCCCGGGATGCGTTTTTGGAGATCTCTCTCTCTCTCTCTTTTCCCCCCCCCCTCCGCTCAGTTCCATTCATCATAAAGTTTCCCTGCCTCATTCCTTTTCATAAATTTCCCCTCCCCCGCTCAGTTCCCATTCATCACCCCTCCCCTGCCGCTCATTTCCATTCATCAGCTCCCCTGCCGCTCATTTTAAAATTCATCGCCCCCCCTCCCGCTCATTTCAATTCATCAGCCCCCCTTTCCGCTCAGTTCCATTCATCACCCCCCTGGCTCATTTTTCCATTCTCAGCTCCCCTGCCCGCTCAGTTAAATTAAATCAGCTCCCCTCCCGCTCGGGTTTAAATTCATCACCCCCCTTTCCGCTCATTTTCCATTCTCATCGGGCTCCCTCCCGGGCCTCAGTTCCCATTCATCTTCACCTCCCCCGGCCGACCCCTCCCCTTTGCCTCCCCGGGCCCCCGCCGCCAGCGACCCCGTCCGGGCCTTCCAGTGCCTTTTCGCACCCCGCTTTCGGGAGGGAAAAGGCGCACTGTTACGTACCGGGAGTGGGGAAAGCTTTTTTGGAAAAAGGGGGCCAAAAGCGGACTCCTTTATCCCCTCTGGGCGTTCAGTTGCGTAAACCCAATAAAAATTGAATGTCAATTCTAAAGCGGAATAAAAAAAGGGCCCCAGGTTGCCCGAAGAGCACCCCAACAAGCCCCATCCCAAATTCCCCGTGGGAACAGCGGAGCGCTTTTGCCATTAAAAAACTCAATTTAATACCCTGCAATTGTTAGATCCTTTTTGGGACCCGTAAAAAGGATCCGAAAAAAGGATCAAAAAACGTCGTGGGGAACAAGCCCTTAGACGAGCAGTGAATTTTAGAGCAGGTTTTCTAATTCTTAAAAATATCCAAAAAAAAAAAAAATAAAACCCCAGTTTTTATTTATGAATCCAAAAAAATACAGCCTCTTGTTTATAGCAAAAAATGAACCCCTATTTTTTTTTGTCATTTTTTGTTTTTTCCCACTCCCCCCTTCCCAAAAACCTTAACTTTTTAATTTTTTCATCTACATCGAAAATTTTGAGGGCTTTTATTTTGCGGGGACAAGATGAAATTTCAAATTTTGTCATTCACCTTTACCATAGAATATACTGGAAAAACCGCAAAAAATTCAGAGTGAAGCAAATTTTTTTTTTAAAAAAAGTACTTGTGCAATGTTTCCAGTTTAATATGAATACCAAACCATGTAGGCTTTTCGCTATGTAATGTTAAAAACAACCAAATATTTTCTATTTTTCACCTATGGACTTGCGTGAGGGTGTATTTTTTGTAGGCTAAATGTGAACTTTTTTACGGGGTACCAGTTTGGAGTACATGCAACTTTTTTGATCACTTTTATCACTTATATTCCAATTTTTAGGGGACATGAAATGATTAAAAAAAATGTAATTTTGGCTTTTGGAATTTTTTTTTTCTTCTACAGTGTTCAGCGTATAGGGTAATGATGTTATATTCTAATAGATCGGACTTTTACAGACATGGTGCTCCAATTATGTGTAACTTTATTATCTAATTTTCTTTATTTGTAAAATGGTAAATGGGTGATTTGAACTTTTAATATTTTTTATTTTTTTATGCTTTAAAACATTTCTTTTTTTACTCTAACATTGAGTCCACCTAGGGTGCTAGACCACTATGGGGCGCGATCATTAATACAGCCTATTGCATTGTGTACACCAATCATGTGAACTTACTAACTAATGACTAAATTCCAATAAGCAACTTAAACAGAAATCATAAATAAATGTAAGATAAATCTGTTTTGAAATTCATACCATATGGATAGCATGTATTTAAATGGAATATCCATTTTGTTTCTATTTCAAATAAGAGGCATTGCCAATCTCCTCCAGGTTTAGGTTTAAAGGGGTTGTCTCAATACAAGCTTTCAGCCCACTTCAATGCTTCTGGCAGCAAAGCATTTTTGAATTGAGGGGCGTGCTTCTTGTCTGCCTCTTCTCCTCCCTCTTCCCCCCATTCCCCTCAACACACAGACAGCTCTCCTGCATAACTTCTATATAGCAGGGGGAGGGGGTTTGCTGCCAGAGTTAACCCTGTGTGTGCCTGCCTAGGTCTGTTGCAGGCTCCTGGATCAGCTGTACTGTCAGCTCCACGGATACAGCAGAGAGAGGGCTGATCTATGAATGTGGAGAGTTCTGTGAAGCTGTGATTGCTAATAGCAGAGCAGGGGGATGTAAGTGTTCCTTTACCCTCTGCTTAGCATACAAATCTCCACATCTCCAGCAACAACAAACATATCCTGTCAGAACAGACCCCCAGGGCAGCTGTAAAGGGTGAGTTACTATAATCACAATGTGCCCACTAATACAGCAGAGCAGGGAGAGATAGGAAAGCGTAAACATTGCCCCCACTGATCTGTTTTTAACCCTTTAGTATAGTCAAAACTCCACAGACACATCATGAGTATAGTAACACACAGGGTCACTGCTGTCACATTTTCTGACTACAGATCAGCCTCTGCTCTCCTCAATTTGTGTAGACAGCAGGAGGAAGCAGGCACACACAGGGTTAATCCAGGCAGCACAACTACATAGACACAGAAGCCAGAGCCTTCCCCCTCCCTCCACTACAGAAGCATACTGTGCAGGATGGGCTCTGTGCTCTGACCTATATTCAGAAGGTGATGAGTCATCAGACCTGACAGCCAGTGAAATAAAGATCAACAGGTCGGCTGCTATAGAGATTTGAGGAGCTGATGCACTACTACTAACAGGGATAACTTAAGATCAGTAGGACATTTGTAATGAACATATATTGCAAAGCTGCTTGTTTTTTAAAGATCTTTTAATTAAAACCCAATCATTGTAGCGAGACAACCCCCTTTAATAATCCTATCAATCCTATCAATGTCAAAAACATGAAGGAGATGGTGTTTGAACCACATGTTTCTATGAAGTGACGGTCACTCCTGAAGAGCTAGTAAGTCATCTCTGTATATAGGACAAGTGCTCATGGATTTGTATTCTGTTTGTGCTATGTGTATCTGACATACACAAGGCTGCAAGAAGTGCAAAAAATAACATAAACATGGGTGACATGTATGATCAAGGCACAAAGAGGCGCATTCTAGTGTCCACTATGATGTTAAATGATTTAGCATTATCAGAAGTATAATAGTATAAAATTTCTTTTTTTTTTTGTGAACACACACCGCTTCAAGCACCTGCACACTAATAAAAAGCCATAAAAAAAGAACATTAGCCAGGGTTCAACCGTCTTTTGAAATTATGCGTCTCAACTTTTTGCCTTCTAAGAGGAGAGTTGCTGCTGCTGCTGGATCAAAGGGTTATAAGATAAGTGGTGTAAGCGAGTATTTTGAGCGTACGAGTGTGTCTGTTTTGTTTTAAGTGTCTTTTGCTTAAGTGTGGGACTTAATATTGGGAGACTTTAGATTTGGGGCTTTTAGAAAGGGCAGTATTATATAGCTTTTTCATATTTGTATCTGTATTTATTTATTTATTTTTTTTGGTAACATCCCCATGAGTTCCATGTTTGACAATGCTGTCCAGTGCACAACCTGTGCAATGTATGCCATCCTTGAGCAACAGTTCGAGGGGGAATACTGCTGTGCAAGATGTGTGCAAGGACCTCCAAGGTAATATTTTCAGAAATATTACCTGTTCCACGGGCCACACCAGAGAGGCAGAGGGAGATTAGAGAGGTGAATAAGTGGCTCAAAAATTGGTGTAGGAAAGAGGGATTTGGGTTTTTGGAGAACTGGGCTGACTTCTGTCTTGGCTACAGGCTCTATGCTAGGGATGGGCTGCACCTAAATGGGGAGGGTGCAGCTGTATTGGGGGACAAAATGGCTAGGAAGCTGGAGGAATATTTAAACTAGGGACTGGGGGGAGTGTAAGTACACAAATAGAGTGCAAGATAGCGAAGATAGAGAGCTGGTAATTAGTAATAAATCAGGGGTGGAGTGGAGGGAAGGGGTAGCAATAGTTAAAAAAGTATAGGGAGAAAGGAATAAAAACTGGAAAATCTCAAAATTGCATGCTGACCAATGCCAGGAGTCTGACCAACAAAATAAATGAACTAGAAGTATTAATTGCAGAAGAAAAATACGACATAGTGGGGATAACTGAGACATTGCTGGATGAGCGCTACGACTGGGGGGTTAACTTGCATGGTTACAGTCTCTTTTGAAGTGACCATAAACACCGGAATGGGGGAGGTGTCTGTCTCTATGTAAAATCATGTCTGAAGCCAACACTGCATGAAAATATAGGTACAGGTAGTGAAAAGGTGGAATCATTATGGGTAAATATACATGCGGGTAGTAACAGTAATATAATTCTAATAGGAGTCTGCGAGAGGCCTCCAAATATAACAGCACCCATAGAAGATATGCTCCTCAGGCAAATAGATGAAGCATCTAATCAGAATGAGGTTGTTATTCTGGGCGACTTTAACTACCGAGACATTAACTGGGAATCTGAAATCTGTAGCTCTCACAAAGGAAAACAGGTTTTTGTCTATAACTAAAGATAATTACCTTTCCAAATGGTGCAGGAACCGACTAGAGGAAAGGCCCTTCTAGACTTAATATTAAACTAATAGACCTGACAGAGTAACAAAGGTTCGGGGTTGAGGGGCACCTAGGGAATAGTAAACCATGATATAATAAAACTTTCTTTATCCTTAAATTAGAGCTTTTTGTCATGGAGCCACAAAAACACTGAATTTGAGGAAGGCAAATTTTAAAAATCTGCTTAGAGAGGCACAAAAAACTGTATTGACTGGGACAAGGTGTTTAAAAATAGCAAAAACAAAAAATAAATGGGAGAGCTTTAAAAACATCTTAGGCGCCCACTGTGAGAGGTACATCCCAAATATGGTAAAAAAAATTAGAAACAGGAAAAACCCAATGTGGATCAACAGGGGATGTAAAGGAGGCAATAAAAAACAAAAAGAAAGCGTTTCAGCTACTAAAACAGGAGAGCAGTGAAGAAGTGCTAAGAAGATATAGGTAAGAAAATAAAGTGTGTAAAAAGAGATAAAGGCAGCAAAGCTGGAGACAAAAAAAGACGTATTGAAAATTAGAAAGAAAAAAACTAACCCAAAATATTTTTTTAACTATATAAAAGTAAAAAGATTAAAAAAGAAAATGTTGGCCCGTTAAAAAGTACAGAGGGAGAGAACTATAGAGGGCGATGAAAAAAGCAAACCTATTAAAAAAATTTTTCTTCTCCACTGTATTTACCAAAGGAGAATGAGCTTCCTGTTGATGAGCAAAGGGAGGAGGTAAATTCCAACTTAAATGTTTCTTGTCTAACCCAGGAAGAAGTGCAGCTCCGCCTTAGGAAGATTAAAATAGACAAATCCCCAGGCCCTGACGGTTACACCCCCCCCCGTGACCTAAGGGAGTTAAGTAATGTGTTAGATAGGCCCCTATTTTTAATATTTATGGATGTATAATAACGGGTATGTCCCAAAGGATTGACGCATAGCAAATGTGGTGCCAATATTCAAAAGGGGTCAAAACATGATCCTGGAAACTATAGGCCCGGGAAGCTTAACCTCTGTTGTGGGGAAAATGTTTGAAGGGTTTTCTAAGAGATGCTATCCTGGAGTATCTCACTGAAAATAAAAGTATAATTGCCGTTCCAGGGTGGGTTTATGAAGGATCGGGCCTGTCAGAAATAATCTCATCAGCTTCTATGAGGAGGTTAGTTCCCGACTGGATCGTGGTGAGGCACTGGATGTCTATATTTGGATTTTTCTTTAAAAATTTGATACTGTGCCAAAATAAAAGGTTGGTAAGTAAAAACGAGAATGCTTGGACTGGGGAAAATTGTGTAAGTGGGGTAAGCAACCTGGCTCACTGATAGAAAACAAAGGGTGGTGATTAATGGTACATACTCAGACTGGATCACTGTTACTAGTGGGGTATCACAAGGGTCAGTATTGGGCCCTATCCTCTTTAACCCCTTAAGGACCCAGCCTGTTTTGGCCTTCCTGACCCAGCCCTCTTTTTGAAATCTGACTTGTGTCCATTTATGTGAGAATATCTTTTTGTCACTTTTACCTATCCATGTGATTCAGAGATGTTTTTTTCGTGACACATTGTGCTTTAAATTAGTAAGAAATTTATCCTACAATCCCTTTTTTGTTTGTGAAAAAAAAATCAAAATTTATGAAATT
>JAODAL010072264.1:0-15182 GCA_025379985.1 Phyllomedusa bahiana
TTAAATTTTGTTTTGGGAAAAGAGGGGGGTTTTAATAATGATTTTATAGAAAGGAAACAGGTATAAATTAATTATAAATTTTAGAGGAGGGAGGTTTTTTTAAAGATATGTTTAGAGGGGGGCAAGGGGTTTAAAAATGATATGTATAGGGGAGCAGTATATTTAAAGTTTTTAAAAGAGGAGCGGTGTAAAATTGGGTATTTTTATTAGAGGGGGCAGGTTAATTTTTTGATATATAGAGGGCAGGTTATTTAAAAATGATATGTTTTAGAGGGAGCAGGTATAATTTAAAGTTTTGTATAGAGGAGCAGGGGTGTAAAAAATGATAAGGGATTTGAGGGAAAATATAAAAATGAATATTTTGGGGGGCAGGTTTTTAAAAAATGATAAAAAGGAAATTTTTGTTTTTGGGGGGCGGGTTTTTTATTAAAGTTTTTATAGAGGGGCAGGGGTGTTTTAATAATGGGCGAAAATATTTTGAGGAGCAGGTTTTTTTTTGGGGGTTTTTAAAATGATAAAGTTTTAGAGGGGCAGGTATTAAAAATGATATATATAGAGGAGCAGGTTAATTTAAAGAAATTTGTATAGAGGGAACAAATATAATAATGATATTATAGAGGGGGCGGGTTAATAATGATATTCTTTTGTGGAGCGGGTTTTAATTTAAAGATTTTTATTGGGGAGCATGTAATAATGATATTATAGAGGAGCGGTATAATAATGTTTTTATAGGGAGCAGGTATAATTATGATTTGTATTTGGGGGAGCAGGGTAAATTATATTTGTATAGGGAGCGGTATAATAATGGATAAAATATTAAAGTTGGGGGCAGGTATAATAATGTTTTTGTATAGAGGAGCAGGTTATTAAAATGATTTTTGTTAGAGGGGAGCAGGTTAAAAATGATAGTATTGGGAGCAGGTTAATAAAGATATGTAAAAGAAGGGGAGGTTTAAAAAATTATATTATAAGAGGCCAAAAGGTTATTAATGATATGTATAGGGGAGCAAATTTAAATATATGTAAAAAGGGAGCAAAGGGTTTTTAATATGAAAATTATAGAGGGCAGGTGTAAATGATATGGGATAGAGGAGTTTGGTTTTTTATAATGTTTTTATAGAGGAGCAGGTTAATAATGATTATAGGGAGCAGGTTAAAAATGATATTATAAGGGGGCAGGTATAATAATGATATTTATAGAGGAAACAAAGGGGTTTAAAAATGATAGGATAGGGGAAAGGTTTTAATTATGATATGGTTTTTGAGGGCAGGTTTTAAAGAAATGGAGGGGGTTTAAGTTGGGTGGGGGGTTTAATAATATGTTTAGAGGAGCAGGTTAATAAAGATATGTAAAAGGGGAGCAGGTTTTTAATAATTTGGGGGGTTAAAAATGTAAAGGGGGAAACAGGTGTAATAATTTATATTATAGAGGGAGCAGGGGTTTAAAAATGATATGTTTTGAGGGGGGCGGGGATAATAATGATTTTTATTTGAGGAGCAGGTTTTAATTTAAAGATAGGGATAGAGGGACAGGTTAATAATGATATTATAGAGGAGCAGGGGTAATAATGATAAAATTTAGAGGGAGCAAATATAATAATTTTATTATAGAGGAGCGGGGGGTAATAATGATTTTATAGAGGGGCAGGTATAATAAATTTTTAGGGATAGAGGGGCAGGTTTTAATTATGATATTTTAGGGGGGAGCAGGGTATTAAATGATATTTTTAGGGAGCGGGATAATAAAGATATGTTTTAGAGGAGCGGGGTTTTTTTAAGATATTTTATTTGAGGGGGCGGTTAATAATGATATTTTAGAAAGGGGAAGGGGTTTTAAAAATGTTTTGTTTTAGAGGAAACAGGTTTTTAAATTTTTTTATATATTTATAGGGGCAGGTTAATAATGATTTTTGTAAAAGAGGGGGCAAGGGATTTTTAATGTTTTAAAAGAGGAGCGGTTAATTTAATTTATAAGGGATAGAGGGCAGGGGTTAATAATGATATTTTAAGAGGGGCGGGGGTTTAAAAAATGGGTATGTATAGAGGAGCAGGTAAAATAATGATATGTATAGAGGGAGCAAAAAGGAAGGGATAATAATTGGGTATGTATTGAGGAGGGTATTTTAAAAGATATGTTTTAGGGAGCAGGTTAATTTAAAGGGTAGGGATTGAGGGCGGTATATTTAATTTAATTTTTTATAGAGGAGTGGGTTTTTAATAATGATTGTTTAGAGGAGGGAGGGGTAATAATGATTTTGATAGAAGGGGCAGGTTTTTTAATGATTTTTTAGAAAGGGGCGGTTTAATAAAGAATGTATTTGGGGGGAAACAAGGGATAATAAGTATTATTGAGGAGCAGGTTAATAATGATATTTAGAGGAGCAGGTATTTTTAATGATATGTATAGAGGAGCAAAGGTTTTATTTAAAGATAGGATAGGGAAACGGGTAAAAAAATAATGGGGGAAAAGTTTGAGGAGCAGGTTTTAATAATGTTTTATGAGGAGCAGGTAAAAAAATGATATGAAAGAGGGAAACAGGGGATAAAAAATGATATTTATGAGGAGAGGTATAATAAAATATGTATAGAGGAAGGGGTTTAAAAATGGGTTTTTGGATAGAGGGGAGGGTAATAATGATATGTATAGAGGAGCAGGTGTAATAATGATATCTATAGAGGAGCAGGTATAATTTAATTTATATTTTTTAGGGGGGAGAAGGGGATAAAAATGAATTTTATAGGGTGCAGGTTTATTTAAAGATATTTAAGAGGGAGGTTATAAAAATGATTTGGGATAGAGGGGAAAGGGATAATATTGATAAAAGGGTTTAAGTTTTTTTTAGGGGCAGGTTAATTTAAAGTATTTATAGAAAAGGGAAGGGGGGAATAATGAATTATAGAGGAGCAGGTATAATAATGATATGTATAGAGGAGCAGGTATAATAATGATATGTATAGAGGAGCAGGTATAATAATGATATGTATAGAGGAGCAGGTATAATAATGATATGTATAGAGGAGCAGGTATAATAATGATATGTATAGAGGAGCAGGTATAATAATGATATGTATAGAGGAGCAGGTATAATAATGATATGTATAGAGGAGCAGGTATAATAATGATATGTATAGAGGGAGCAGGTATAATAATGATATGTATAGAGGAGCGGGTATAATAATGATATGTATAGAGGAGCAGGTATAATAATGATATGTATAGAGGAGCAGGTATAATAATGATATGTATAGAGGAGCAGGTATAATAATGATATGTATAGAGGAGCAGGTATAATAATGATATGTATAGAGGAGCAGGTATAATAATGATATGTATAGAGGAGCAGGTATAATAATGATATGTATAGAGGAGCAGGTATAATAATGATATGTATAGAGGAGCAGGTATAATAATGATATGTATAGAGGAGCAGGTATAATAATGATATGTATAGAGGAGCAGGTATAATAATGATAGGTATAGAGGAGCAGGTGTAATAATGATAGGTATAGAGGAGCAGGTATAATAATGATATGTATAGAGGAGGCTTCTCCCATTGGTGAGATAAATGCAAGGTTATGCACATTGGGGAAAAAATCCTTTTACATGATTACATGTTAAATGGAAAAACACTGGGAAAAAAGTGCTGGAGAAGGACTTGGGATCCTGGTGGACAGTAAACCTTAATTGTAGCACCCAGTGTCAGACAGCAGCAGCCAAAGCAAAAAAGGATCATGGGTGCAATTAAAGGGGCATAGATGCACATGATGAGAAACATTATTCTCCCATTATACAAGTTACTGGTTAGACCACACATGGAATATTGGACAGTTTTGGGCACCAGTGACATTGTAGAGCTTGAACAGGTACAAAGGCGAACAAAAATAATAAAAGGACTGGGTGGACTACATACCCAGAAGATTGCCAAGATTAGGGTTATTTAGCTTGGAGAAAAGAAGGCTTCGGGGGGATTAATAAATTTTTAAATACATCAAAGGTCAATATAGAGATCTCTCCCAAGATTTATTTATACCCAGGGCTGTATCTAAACAATGGGGGCATTCCTTTACGTCTTGAGGAACGAAAGTTTCTACATAAACATAGAAAGGGATTCTTTACTGTAAGAGCAGTGAGACATGGAATTCTCTGCCAGAGGGACTGGGCATGGTGAATTCAATTAACCGAGTTCAAAAGGGTTTGGATGCATTTCTGGAGCGTAATAATATAACAGGTTAAGTGACTAGGATTCGGAGAGGGGGTCATTGATCCAGGGATTTTTCGATTGCCAGATTGGAGTCAGGAAGGAAAAATTTTTTCCCTAAAATGGGACAATTTGGGTTCTACCTCATTGGGGTTTTTGCCTTCCCCTGGTTTAACCCTTTGCAAACAGGCGAACTTTCTTGGGCGACTTCTTTTTTTGGGCCCTTAAAAAAAACTATGAACATGTAACTCGACCTCATACCAAAAGTTTTCACGCTGCGTTTTTCGGTGTGCCCTAGGTGTTTTCGGGCTGTGTTCGGTGTGCTTCTTGGGGGGGGTGATTCCCACTTTAGTTTTTTTTGATTCCTTTTTCAGACCCTACATAGATCAGATTTTTCCCTGGTCCTAAAGTCTTATTATAGGGCTTCCCCTGTATCTTATCAGAACTCTATGGCTTGTTCCTCTCCTCCCAGCGTCCCTTCACTCTGAGGGCAATAAAGGTCGGTATTCTTCATTAACAACCAAATTTGTTTTAGTCATGAACTTGGCGCGGGCCCTTTTTTTTCTCCAATAACTTTAAGGATTACAATCAAAACCCCCTTAAAATAAGTAGACAAGGGCGCTGAACATAAAAAACGAAATAGAGAAGCCCCTGTCCCCCCTGCTGCTGATTGATCGCACTCCCAGCGGAGACACAGCAACTCCTGCTCAGATTCCTACTCCTCTATCATCCTAAAAGCGCACCACACACCTTATATGCGAGTGTTGTCGTGTAAAAATTCTGCCATCTGATGTAGAGCAAGAGAGTGGCCCAAAGTGAATAAACACCCCGGAGGCCCGGCGTATACTCCAACCTGAAGAGCTATGATGAAACCAGTCTTTAATAATATATAAGAAGTCTTCAGCAAACCCAACCCCTAGTGCCTGCACTCAATGTCCTATACGAAGCGGTCGCTGCACAGTGGTGAAAATGGTCAATTCCCGGAGTTTATTTATGATCTTTCACGTGACTCAGTGTCGATCTGAAACAGATTGATCATCTCAAAACGCATGGACCTTGCGCTAATATGGTGACGATGGACTAGGAAGGGGCGCGCATCCCGAGACACAATCTCACTGGCTCAACATGCACTTCGAACCGCGGCCCTAGGAGCTCAAGATCAAATTATATAATCAAGCTGCAGATTCATAACAGATTGGGCACAAAACAGTAACGTGTTCTCTAATTGCTCCTTGGATCAGATGTTTCACCTATCCTGATTTTTCCCATGTATTTTTTTATCTAATCTCTGATAGATGACCCCATCAGTACTAAAGACGAACCCTTACTTAACCGGTTTTGGCAGCGCGGATCTGGCGTAAGATTCGACAAATCAAACACCTACAGCCGGATCACTCCCTGATGCTCTTCCTATCCCAGGAGCTGGACTTTCAGGCAGGACCTCCACAGGGGGGTTTTGAAAGATGGCGAAGACAGGGTCTATCTGGAGTGCAGCATTTCATCAACCACGACTCAAAGAAAGTTCTAACACTAATAGAACTATAGAACTACAGCAGCTACATCCAAATAGAAACTTCCGTATCTCTCAACTACCTACAAGACCAACGTTACTGAGTTGGCAGTGTGGCCCGGATTCCAAAGAAGCAAATTGGAACTGTGAATTTTAATATTAAGGTGGGGGTTTCCTACAACCATAGACGCAGGGACTCTCACCTTATGGTAGAAATATACAGGTACTTGCTTGAAGGTAGACGAGGAGGGCTCTGGACAGTGTTTGTCTAGATAAAGGTGAATGCCTTCTCTCACACCTATCAGTAATATGTTGTCAGCCCTGGAAGATTCGCAGCACAAAACCTCCCCTGGCTAAAAATAATGGACAACTACATCTGCAAGTTGTGCACAATGTGTATCTCACTCCCATTAAAGGAAACTGAATGGGCGAACACCCAAGTGATCAATGCATTGAGTGCGCCTCTCCGGGTGCCGATTGTCATCACCGGGGGGATCCTGGGATGCGACTCACGGTACAGACATATTTTAAACAGGCGGAACAGTTTTAATATCAAAGTGGGCGGGTTGGAAAATGTTCACTATTCTATGTGTTGTTGGTTGTTATTATTCAAATTGAAAACCGTATTTCCAAAGCTAAACCTCATATTGTGACTGCCTGGACCAGCACCGCGCCAAAGTCCTAAGGATTTATCAATGATACTGAATAGCATGGAATTCAATAAAAACATGTCTAAAAAAATTCTACTAACACCTCTATTCTCAGAGCTCGGTCCATGCAAGACGTTCAGGGGTTTGTTACTTTGTATTATCTCTCACTAGTTGAGGTTTTCAGCTTTGGACCCGAAAATCCTGAATCATGGAACAATATACACTCACCGGCCACTTTATTAGGTACACCTGTCCAACTTGCTCTTAACACTTGAATTACATAATCAGCCAATCGACATTGGGCGCAACTCAGTGCATTTAGGCATGTAGACATTGTCAAGACAATCTCCTGCAAAAGTATCAAACCGAGCACTCATATGGTAGAAAGATGATTTGAGTGCTTTGAACGTGGCGTCTGTTCGTTGGGTGCCAGAAGGGCTGTCTGAGTATTTCAGAAACTGCTGATCTCCTGGATTTTCACGCACAACAATCTCAGGGTTTACAAAGAAACTGGGAATAAAAGCGAAAGATGTAATAATTTAAAATAGTAATGGTACATGGCTCAAAAAGAAAAAACATCAGTGAGCGGCAGTTCCTTGTTGGGCGGAAATGGCCTTGTTGATGCCAGAGGCTCAAAGGGAAATGGAGGCAGACAGGATTCGACTGATAGAAAGGCACAGTGACTCAAATAGCCACCGTTCGAAACCAAGTAGGCCAGAAGAGCTCTCTGAACGCACAGTACGGCCAACTTTGAGAGAGCAATGTGCTACAGCAGCAGAAGACCACACCTGGGTGCCACTCCTTCTCAGCTAAGAACAGGAAACTGAGGCTCCATTTGCCAAGCTCATCGAAATATGGACAGTAAAGATTTGGAAAAACGTTTGCCTGTTCTGATGAGTCTCCAGATTCTGCTGCGAATATCAGATGTAGGGTCAATTTGCGTCAACAACATGAAAGCAATGGATCCATCTGCCTTGTATCAACGGTTCAGCTGGTGTGGTGGTGTCCATGGTTGTGGGGAATAATTTTCTTTGCACTCTTTGGGCCCCTTGGTACCTAATTGAGCATCGTTGCAACACCTTGTGGAATCTATGCCACGAAGAAATTGAGAGGAAGATCTGAAGGCAAAAGGGGTCCAACCCAGTTACTACATGGTTGTACCTAATAAATGGCCAAGTGATGTATAAAGTCACTTCCACAATGAACCAGCCCAATGTCACCAATACATGTGTATGACCCTCTAGAAAATTCTCAGATCCAGAGCCACGAGCACATTATATGACATCAACGTCCCAGAAGTCAGGACACCCCTTCACATTATATCCAAAATGTCATGGACACCCCTGACATTAAATATACACATCTCCCAGAAAGTCAGGACAACCCCTCACATTATAACAAAACTCATACACCCCTCACATTATATATCAGCATCTCCCAGAAGTCATGGACACCCCTGAACATTATATACAGAATTCAGGACACCCCTCATATTATATTCACGCAACTCCAGAAGACAGGACACCCTCACATCTTTACAGAAGTCAGGACACCCGCTCACATTATATACAGCAATCTCCCAGAAATCAGGACACCCCTCACATTTATATACAAACCTCAGACACCCCTCCACAGTATATACAGCATCTCCTGAATCCTGGACACACACCTAACAATAATAGACATAGAGTCAAGGACACCCGCTCACATTATTTACGCATCTCCAGAACTTCAGGACACCCTCACATTATATACCAGAAGTCAGGGACACCCCTCACATTATATACAGCATCTCCCGAATCAGACACACCTCACATTTATATACACTGCATCTCCCAGAAGTCAGTGCGCCCCTCACATTTATAACAGCAACCTCCAGAAGTCAAGACACCTCCTCACATTAAATACTACATAACTCCCCAGAAGTCTGGACACCCATAACTTTATTTACAGAAGTCAGGACACCCCTCACATTATATACAGCAGCGCCCAATAAGTCAGGACACCCCTCACATAAATAACAGAAGTCTAGGACACCCCTCACATTTTAAACAGCAATCTCCAGAAGTCAGTGACACCCCTCACATTAATATACAGAACCCAGGACACCCCTCCACATTATATACAGCATTCTCCCAAAGAGTCTGGACCCCCCAAAACATTATAGTACAGGAAGTCAGGGACACGCTCCTCAACAACAATTTAAAGAAAAATAATATGTCAGCCATCTCCCAGAATTCAGGCCACCCCTCACACTATTAATATACAGAAGTCAGACACCCCTCACATATATCAACATCTCCCAGAAGTCAGGACACCCCTCACAGTAAATATAAACGAGAACTCAGACACCCCACACATTATATACAGCCATCTCCCAGAAGTCTGGACACCCCTAACATTAATCCAGAAAGTCAGACACCGCCTCACATAGATACATCATCTCCAGACAGTCAGACACCCCTCACATTATATACAGAAAGTCAGGACACCCCTCCAATATATACAGCATCTCCCATGACACAGTCAGGACCCCACCCCTCACATTATATACAGAACCACAGGACACCCCTCACATTATATACAGCATCTTCCCATAAGTCGGACACCCCTAACATTATAATAACCAAATAAAGTCCAGACACCCATCACACTTATATACAGCATCTCCAGAATGCATGAACCCCTCACATTATATAGCAGAAGTTCAGGACACACGCCGCCCATTATATACAGCATCCTCCCAGCCGTCAGGAAACCGCCTCACATTATATCACAACTCCAGTGACACCCCTCACTATTATATAACAGCATCTCCTCATGAAGTCGTGGACACACATATCATTATATACAGCATCTCTCAGAAGTCATGACACCCACACATTATATACAGCATCTCCCAGGAAGTACTGGACACCCTAACTATTTATAGTACAGCATCTCTCAGAGTCATAGACACCCCTCACATTATATACTCAGCATCTCCCAGAATTCAGGACACCCTCACACTTATATACGAGACAATCAGACCACCCCATCACATATAAAACACACAGCCCATCTCCCAAAGTCAGACACCTCCTCACATTATAATTACAGCATCTCCCAGATATCAGGACACCCCTAGCACATTACTAACCAGCATCATCAGAAGCATACACCACCTAACATTATAAATACAGCATCTCCAGAGAGTTTCAGTACACCCCCACATTCATACTAACAAGCATGCACACCAGAAATCAGTACCACCCCCACATTATATACACATCTCCCACGAAGTCGGACACCCCTCCACAAATATCTATACTAGCATACTCCCAAAATCAGTGACATCCCCACATTATATACAACACTCCACCCACGACAACTCGACAGAGACACCCCTAACATATATAACAGAACTCAGGCGACACCCCTCACATTCATATAACAGCTATCTCCCATTAAAAGAAATTACTCTGGAACACCCTAACATTATATACAATCACTCTCAGAAGATCAGGACACCCCTCACATTATATACAGCTATCTCCCAGAAGTCAGGACACTCCCTCACATTATATACCGAAGTCTCAGGACACCGCCTCACATTATATACAGCAACTCCCCAAGTAGGGACACCCCTCACATTTAATATACAGCAGCTCCCAGAATTCAGACACCCCTCACATCATATACAGCATCTCCCAGAATCAGACACCCGCTCAACATTAATACAGAAATCAGGACACCACTCACATTATATACAGCATCTCCAGAAGGTCACTGGACACCCCTAACATTAATACAGGCATCTCGTCAGAAAGTACAGACACCCCCTCACATTATATACAGCTTCTCCAAAGATATATGGGGTCGTGGGTGTTAAAACTCTTAATTATTTTAATCGAAGTTCAGGACACCCCGCACATTATATACAGAATCAGGACACCCCCTCACATTAAATACAATGCATCTCCCAAAGTCAGACACCCCTCACATTATATACAGCATCTCCCAGCACAGTCAGCGGACACCCCTCAGCATTAATAACAAGCAGTCTTGACATCCCCTCACATTTATACTACAAACATCTCCCGAAGTCAGGCACTCCCTCACATTATATTAACAGCATCTCCCGAAACTCAGGACACCCCTCACATTATATACAGAACTCAGGACAACCCTCACATTCTATATACAGCATCTCCCAAACGTCTAGACACCCCTAACATATATACAGCATCTCTCAAATGTCAGACCACCCCACACATTATATACAGCATCTCCCCAGAAGTCAGAGACACCCTCACATTATATAACAGCATCTCCCAGAAAGTCAGGACACCCCTCCACATTATATACAGAAGACTCAGACACCCCTCACATTATATAAAACAAGCATCTTACGCCCAGAATCTAGGACAACCCCTAACATTCTATATATCCAGCAACTCTCAGAAACTACACCCCTCACAGTTCTATACAGCATCACCCAGAAATTCTAGGACACTACCTACATTATATACAATTTACCCAGAAGTCAGACACCCCTCACATTATATACAGCGATCTCACAGAAGTACAGGACACCCCTGCATCATTATAATACAGAATCCCCCAGAAGTCAGGACACCCCTCACAGTTATACTGCATCTCCTCCAGAAGTACAAGGACCCACCCATCACACTATCAACAGCATCTCCCAGAATCAGACACCCCTCACAATATATCCAGCATCTTCCCAACAGTCAGGACACCCCGCATCATTATATACAAAGTCAGTACACCCCTTCACATTTATATACAGCATCTCCCAGAAGTCAAAGACACCCCTCACATTATATACACATCTCCAGCAAGTCAGACACCCCACACTCATTATATACAGCATCTCCCTAAGTCATAACACCCCTCATCACAATAATACAGCATCTCCCAGAATCAGACACCCCTCACATTATATACACACCTCCCAGAAGTCATGACACCCCTCACAAATTATATACAGCATCTCCCAGCAAGTCAGGACACCCCTCTCATAATGAAACAGAAGCAGGAGACCCCTCACATTAGTATACAGCTCTCCCAAAGTCAGGACACCCCCTCACATTATATACAGCATCTCCCAGAATCAGACACCCTCACATTATATATCACATTCTCCCAGAAGTCAGAACACCCCTCACATTATATACAGCATCTCCCAGAAATCCAGGACACCCCTTCAATATATACACGGCTCCAGAATCAGGACACCCCTCACACTGTATATACAAGCTTCTCCCAAAAGTCAAGGACACCCCTCACATTATATACACAGCATCTCCCAGAAGTCAGGACACCCCTCACATTATATAACAGAAGCCAGGCACACCCTCACATTATAACAGCATTTCCTTAAAGTCCACGACACCCCTCAAATTATATACGAGCATCCGCCAGAAGTCGGACACCCCTCCACATTTATATACACATCTCCCAGTAGTCGGACACCCGCTCACATTATATACAGCATCCTCCCAGAAGTCAACATATAATCACTCCCATTATATACAGAAAAGGTCAGGACACCTCTCACATTATTACAGAATATCCCAGAAGTCAGGACACCCCTCACATAAATGCAGCTATCACCAGAATTCAGACACCCCTCACATTTATATACAACATCTGCCAAAGTCAGACACCCCCCATTATATTACAACATCTGCCAGAAAGTCAGTGACACCCCTTCACATTATAAACAACATCTGTCCAGAAGATTCAGGACACCCTCACATTATATACAGCATCTCTCAGAAGTCAGGACACTCCCTCCCATTTATATGACAGCATCCTCCCAGAATCGGACACCCCTCCATTATTCTACAGCATCACCCAAAGTCATGACACCCCTCACATTATATACAGAATCAGGACAACCCCTCACCATCTATATACAGCATCTCCCGAAGTCAGGACAACCCTCACATTATATACTGCATCTCCCAAAGTCAACACCGCTCACATTATATACAGAAGACACGGACCACCCTCACAATTATACAGCATCTGCCCAGAAGTCAGACACCCCTCAACATTATATACAGCATCTCCCAGAATTAAACACCCCTCACATTATATACAAAGTCAGGACACCCTCATATTATATACAGAAGTCAGGACACCCCACACATTATATAGCAAAGTCCCAGTGTCACCCTCGACATTATATACAGCATCTCACCAATGTCAGGACTACCCCTCACATTATATTACAGCATCGTCCCAGACGTCAGTGTCACCCATCACTTTATATACACATCTCCCGAAGTCAGTGCGCTCCCCTCACATTATATACAGCATCTCCCAGAAGTCAGGACACCCCTCACATTATAAACAGCATCTCCCAGAAGTCAGGACACCCCACGACATTATTATACGAGCATCTCCCATAAGTCAGGAGCACCCGACACATTATATACAGACATTCCCAGAAGTCAGGACACCCCTCACTTTTTATACAGAAGTTCAGGACACCCCCCTCCACACTTAAATCACAGCATCTCCCAGAAGTCAGGACACCCCTCACATTATATACAAAGTCAGGACCCCCCTCACAATATATACAGCTTCTCCCAAAGTCAGGACACCCTCACATTATATAATAGAACAGGAACCCCCACATTATATACAGCATCTCCCCGAAGTCAGGAATAACCCTCACATTATATACAGCATCTCTGAGAAGTCAGGGACCACCTCTCACCTTAATAACAGCATCTCCCCAGAATTGGACACCCTAACAATATATACAGCATCTCTCAGAGATCAGGCACACCCCTGAACATTTATCTACAGCATCTCCCAGAAGTCGGACATCCCCCTCACATTATAAAACAGCATCTCTCGAAAGTCAGGACACCCCTCACATTAAATAAGCATCTCCCAGAAGTCCAAGACACCCATGACCTGTTTTTTTGTCGTCACATTATATATCAGAAGTCAGGACACCCCTCACTATATATACAGCATCTCCCCAGAAGTCAGTGCAACCCCTCACATTATATACAGCATCTCCGAGACGTTCCCCCTTCATTTTTATGGTCAGTTTTTTTTTTTTATTTTATTTTTTTTCCCTCTTAAGTGCCAGTGAATTATAGTGCAATCGATTCTAAGTAGCGGCGGCAGTCATGCTGTTTGTCATTAACAAAAAACACAACATTTGCGCTGTATGAAGATCCAAAACCACAGCCCTCCCTCTGAAGTATTCTGAGCACCGTGCCAACGCTTCTATACACACCGTCATTACGCATTTGTCAAAAAAATTCGCGAGGCAAAACGATTTTTGGGTTAAAATTTGCCATGAACGACTCCGAATCTAGAATTTTCTGATCATTTAATTTTTGGACGCTTGCGTGAGTCCCTATTGGGCCCCCTGTGTATTCTCTGCCCTATATGACTCTTATTTACATTGTCTTCCCTCATTTCCTTCTGCCCCTTCCCTTCTTGTACTTTGAATCCTCTTTTCTACATGGCTATGAGTTTTGCGCCGCTGTGGTTTTGACCCTATCTCGTCTCTGCCGCTCTGTCACTCTACGTCCTCCTGATTTTTGTTATCTTAAACCTGTGTAATATTATAGATGATATCCACATCTGCTGCCGAGACCTCCCATCCGCCCAACACACGGCGCTCTGCTAAAACAGAACGTAGCTCACCTGTGATTTAATTAGTTTAAGCAATTTATTCCAGTGGGTAAAATAGAAGCTCGACTTCCCGCCGGGACAACCTGGTGGTGCCGGCAACTATGACAGACTGGAGTTTTTAGTGGCACTTAGTAGTATCTCTGTTTCATTCTGCTTCCATCTATTTATTGGCAAGGCAAGCATAAAGGACATAAGCAATCACGGAGCAATAAAAAACCAAGGTGATTTGCTAAGGAGACATGCGGCGGCGGTGCGGCGGCGCTCTTCCCTGGGCAGGCTTATTGCTGGAAGAGAGACTGCTACAAAAGAAGAGTCATTAAAGTCTGCAAAGCACAGGAGACGCGCGCGGCTTCCCTGCCTTCATTCCTCTTTATGTGTGAGCGGCTGCTATTCCCCGCTCAGTGCTAGAAGAAATCTAATATAGATTATTGAAAATAGTTCTACAAACTGTTCCTAAACGCCAGAACTAAATTAAAAACAAACAATTTACGGTTATTGGCCGGGGCCGTCCGCCAATTTAAACGACCCTTCCACCGTTTCTTTTCCCGTTAATAAATGTTCCTTATAAGAAAGTCATTTTTGGGTCAGGGAATTCCATCGGGGCCCCCGAGCTGCGGTTTTTTTTTTGTAGTAGAGACAAAATAAGGCTATTGGCTTTTGGATCGCGCTGCAGCAATTTCCCAGGGGCCCCGGCTGGAGTTTGCTACAAATACTGGATGCTACGTTTTTAATAAACTCAAAAAATAAAATATAGACTTTTGAGCGGCGCGGCCGCGTCTTATCCGGCTGTAAAGCTTGCAATTATTTGCTTCTGGTGGAAGATCTTGTAGATGTGGCGGCGGCGCAGCGGCGACATTATGTTACCGAGGAGTCGGTGGTTTGGGGTTTTTCGCTTCTTTTTTAGCTGTTAATTAACTAAAATGAATATTAATGCGGCATTAAACGATGTAATTGGAAAGTGGTATTTACTTGATATTTTTGCCAGTTTTAAAGAACATATAACAAAGGCAAATTACAAATGTCACCGCGATACCATGTAATGAGCTCGTGCGACGCTGCCATTGTCCGTAATTTGTTTTATTTAACAATACCGTGCGGGTTTATTGTTTAGGAATTATGTGTAACGAGCACATTTACAAATGCAATTATAAG
>JAODAL010072265.1:0-15182 GCA_025379985.1 Phyllomedusa bahiana
GGACAATAAACCCCATAAAATAGGACATTCATTCAAATAGATTCAAATCCAGTGGACATTTTGGAATCTTTTTTTATGTGGGATATATGAGAACCAACAGGAGCCCAGGTAATCTCCATTGGATAGGATCTATTTGAATGGCTCTTATGTTCTATTTTATGGATGATTGTTGATCTGTTAAATAAAGTACATGAATAAAGGGGAAGGGCCCCATTAAGTTTTTCCTTTTATTGTGATTTTGCCTGCCAATTTTCAGAAGGCATCCGTTGAATACGTAATTTTCATGTGGAGTGGGGAATCAAAATTTGTCTTTTGTTTGGGCCTAGGGGAATGTGCGGGACAATTAAAAATTACGGGAAATATTTTTTTGATTATTGCTGCAC
Source organism: Phyllomedusa bahiana (assembly GCA_025379985.1). NCBI lineage: Eukaryota > Metazoa > Chordata > Amphibia > Anura > Hylidae > Phyllomedusa > Phyllomedusa bahiana. The sequence continues at coordinate 384 of JAODAL010072265.1, forward strand.
AAGGGGCATACCAATACTGAAGAAAAAGGTTTAATCTAAATGGCTAATCTAATTATTTTAAAATTTGTTTCTTTTGGTTCTTTTTTTTTTTATTTAGTACGTGAAAATCGTTTAGTTTTAGGTAAAATTTATGAAGGGTTTACAAATTTCAGCCCCAAATGTATTTTTACTGACTAGCGAAAAAAATGCACAAGAATGTTAGGGCCTACCTAAGATTGTAGATTTTACATCTTTGGGGGCAGGTCCCTCTTTTCTCTACCAATTTTAATCATTTATGCCCCCCGGACGTAGGAGGTGGATCCACGGACCCCCGCAAGCGATGGTGTAACCCACCCCAAAGGAAAATGGAATCAAGTAGGCCCGGTTTTCCCCAGGCCCGCCGAAAAGGGGGGGGGTTGGACTTGTGCGGGGGGGAGTCTACCAGGTCGTTACCCCTGACGTGATTGTTCGGTGGCACCCAAAATATAGCGGGGTGCAGAATCCAGGCGGGCTCGTAGTCGGGGACGGCAAAGGTCAGGGCAGGCAGCAAGTTCGTGGTCGGGACGGGCACTGGGTCAGGGCGGCGGCAAGAGGGCGTGTCGGGAAGGGAGCTAATGGACGGAAAAACGGTAAGTCAAAACAAGGTTTGTAACGCTTTCTCTATAGGCTGAAATGGCACAAAACCCGGCAACGGCCCCAGGAAGGGGCGGGGAAAAAAAGGGCATGCCCGGGAAATACCCAAATTTACCGGTGCACTGGCCCTTTAAACCCTAGTGCCGGCGCGCGGCGCCTTGATATGGGGGACGGCGAAACCGGGGGGGTGAGACCGAACAGGAGCGGGGCCGGGTAAGTAGAGGGACCCGGGGGCCGGCCGGTGAGTGCCCCCCCGCCCAAAATTCGGGGGCGGTCCACTCGTGCGCGACCACGGGTGTCCCCCAACCGGGAGGGGGGTAAAGGGCCCCCGTACATACCCCCCCCTTGTCCTTCCCCTCCTTCTGGCCGGGAGGAAACCTTGAATTATGCACATCCAAATATTTTCTCTGGCTCCCCAGGACCCCCCCCCGGGGGCCCGAACCCCCTTTTCCAGTCAATGAGAAAAAACCGCTTCCCTCTGACCGTTTCTATCCAGAATCTCCTTTCCCGTAAAGACATCGGGGGTATTGGCCTCAGGAGTGGGAGGAGAAAGTACCCGAGAAAAGGGGATTAAGGATGACCGGGTTTAGGGGGAGACTGGAAGGAGTTCGGGACCCTCTAGTGGGGGGAAGGGGGAGTTGTAGCTACTGGTTAATGCGTTTGAGCACCTCGAATGGACCCAGCCCCGGGAACCCGTTTACGGGGAACCTTAAAAAGATATTTTTAGCCGAAAACCACATTTTGTCACCTGGGGGAAGGTTGGCGGAGGTCTTCGCTTTTGCCCGTTTGGCTTGGTGCGGGCGGAGGCATGGAGTAGAAAGGGCAGTTTTTTCCAATAGCTTCGGGTCCTGGCCACCCCATCCACAGCGGGGCCCTCTGAGGGAAACGGAGGGGAGGGGTGGGGGGGGATTTTCCCCCAGACAAAAAAGAAAGGAGCAGAAACCAAATCAGAGTCCAATGATTTATACGAAAACTCGGCCCGGGCAAAAACGGACCCCCTTTCCCTGGCGTGGGGGAGACAAAGTGGCGGGGAGCAACCAGGGTCTGGTTTCTCTCTCTACCTGCCCATTGGCGGGGGGTAGGCTAAGAAAAGTCCGTTTTTATTTTAGTTGGGTTTCAGATGGAGCGCCAGAAATTTTGGGGACAAATTTAACGCCAGGGCCGACACTAGTGCCGAGGGACCATGCAGCCGAAAAAAAATTTTAGGGAAAAAAACGGCAAGGCGAGGAGCGAGGGGAGGCTCGGCAAAGGGAAAAAAGTGGGACATTTTGAAAATGGTCGTAACTACCCCTATCACGGGTTTTTGCCAGCGGAAGGAGGGGATTCCCTGATAAAAACCATGGGCCCCAAAGGGTCCAAGGACACTGGGGATAGGTAGAGGCAGGAGCAGACCTGCCGGTTTTTAGGGGAGACTTGTTCCCCGGGCACAGGGAAACGCAGGCCCCAGAACCCCCACGAACTCGGGCTAGGGGTCGGCCCCAGGAATCGGAGATGAGAGAGCAGGACCTCTGCACTCCTGGGGGCCCCGCCATACGGGGGAAAATGACCCCCCTGCAATATCTTCTTCCGAAGAGGGGGGGACGGGTATGTCTTGCGGGAGGATGCTTGTGATCATCGGGGCAGCCCAAAGAGCCGTTCTGGAGGGATAATGTGCCGTGGAGTGGACCCTCCCCGTCACATCCGAACACGGGGGGAGGCCCCGGCCTTGACATTTAGTTCCGAGGGCGAAAAAGAATGAGAAAATTAAAAGGGGGAAGAAAGAACCCAAAGAGCCGGCCCCTGAATTTAAACGTTGGGGAGTCGGGGATACAGCGATTTTTATGGGCAGATAGATGCTGACAGGGTGCGAGCCCCCCCAAGAGAAAACTCCATTCTTCCAGTGCCAGCTTTAGGCCACAATTCCGGTCGCCGATAGAGAGTTCCTTTACGAGGAAAAACTTTTAGAAAAGAACCCCCAAGTGGGGTTTTGCTTTGGGCCCTTTCTGGGGGAGTAGGCCCCCCCCCCCACCGAGGGGCGTCACCTCGAGAAAAATGGTTTTCTATCTGGCCCAGAAGCACCCGGGCAGAGGGAAGGGACATTTTAAATTTGAGAAGGCTTCCCCCGCCGCTGGGGCCCAAGTTTAGGATTAGCGTTCTCTTGGGTTTAAAGCCACTATTGGGGGGCACCAGCGAGGAAAAATGGGTAAAATTGCCTGTAAAAGTTGGGGAACCCCCGGAATCTTTGTTGGGAAAGGGAAAACCCCAGGGGGCCCCGGCCACTGTAGGATGGCAACAATTTCCCCGGGGGGGTTCCTCTGTACCCCTTTTGTAAAAAATGATGAAGCCGAGGAAGGGTTTAGGCCCGCTGATGAAATTTTGGCATTTTCTCAATTTTTGGCATAGAGGCATTTTGGTCCTTAAAACGTTTTAAAGGACCGGGCACTAGAGAGGGGCGAATCGATTCAAAACGAAGTGGAATTCGTTTGGGAATTTCAGGAAAACTTGGTTCTTTAACGAAATCGAATTTTGGGGGTGTTTTCGGGGAAAAACGAAGTGGGGTTTTTTCCTTTGATAAAATGGCTGCGAGCACATGGCTTTAAAAGGGGAAAAACACTCGGGGAGGAAAAGGGCATAGCCGCAGAAAGGGGGCAGGGGATGAAGCCAATCAAGACCGGGGGGTTTTCTGTGACCACCGCACTAAAAAAGCCGACGCGGGCCGTTTGGGGAGCTCACACCCTCTCACTGTACTGACAGGGAAGGGGGCTGCTGCGGGTGATACGTTTCTGAAGAACGATTTTTACAAAAAAGCTTTTTTTGTGGGGGGGCCCTAAAGTTTGGGTTTTCCTCAGAAACTGTTCTCGAATGTTCAATTTCTGAATTTTTTTGGGGTTTTGGATCTGAAACCCCCGGGTTGGGGCGTCCACTGCAGCTGAAATTCCCTTTAAAATATCCAAGTGGGATCTAAGCCAGTTCCGTTGTTTTTCATTTAAAGAAAAAAGCGTTTTTACAATACAAAACCACTTCATTTTTGGTTTCCCCAATTCTATTGCGCAATTTACATCCGGGGGTTAATTAAGCGTTTTTTTTGCTGGGGTTTTAAAAAAATAAACCGTTTTTTTTTCAACGCCAAATATAAAAATTTTTTTTTTTTGGTAGCCAAATTTCACAAGAAAAAGGGTTAATTACAATTTTATCTCTTTTTGGGTGTGGCGTAGAAAAGCGCCTTTGGGAAAAACGCTAAAAAGCTACTATTTTGGGTGGCTAAATTTTCTATTGCGAAATTTTAAAACATCCGGGGGGTTTAAATTAAAGGGCGTTGTTTTGCTGGTGTGCGACAAAAAAAACCCGGGTTTTTTTTTCCAAGGGCCAAAAATAAATTTTTTTTTTTGGGTAGCCTAATTCACAAGCAAAGGTTAATTAAAATTTTTAAATCTCTTTTTGTGGGGGCGAAAGAAAATAAAACCAAATTGAAACCCAGCTACAAACTAAGTTTGTGGGGGTAAATTTTCTATTCCCAAATTTTAAACTCCGGGGTTTAAATTTAAGCGTTGTTTTGCTGGTGGCTGACAAAAATAAACCGTTTTTTTTCAACCCCAAAAATTATAATATTTTTTTTTGTAGCCAAAAACACAAGCAAAGGTTAATTAAAATTTTTAATCTCTTTTTGTTTTGCCGTAGAAAAAAACGCCATTGAAACCCCCTAGAAACTACTAGTTTTGTGGTGGTAAATTTCCCTATTGCGCAATTTAAAACCCCCGGGGTTTTAATTAATTTTTGTTTTGCGGTTTGCTGACAAAAAAAAACCGTTTTTTTTTCAACCCCCAAAATATAAATTTTTTTTTTTGGTAGCCAAATTTTCACAACCCCAAAGGGTTTTAATTACAATTTTATCCCCTTGTTGTGTTGGGGAAAAATACCCATTGTAATACGCTAAAAAGCTACTAGTTTGTGGGGGGGGGTTTTAAATTTCCCAAACCCAAATTTTTCCCTCCGGGGGGTTAAAAAGCGTTTTTTTGGGGGCTGGGGGGCTGCAAAAATAAACCGTCTTTTTTCAAAAAACCCCCCAAAAAAAAAATAAAAATATTTTTTTTGGAAACCAATTTCACAAGAAAAAAGTTAATTAAAATTTTAACCCTCTTGTTGGGGCTAGAAAAAAACCCCAAATTGTAACACGCTAAAAGCTATTTTAAGTTTGTGGTGGCTCAATTCTATTGCCCCTTTTACATCCAGGGGTTTTTTTAAGCGTTTTTTTGCTGCGTGGCTGAAAAAAAAAAAAACCGGGCTTTTTCAACCCCGGGGAAAAATATACATTTTTTTTTTAAGCATAATTCAAAAGCGGGGTTTAAATTTAAAACCCTGTTTGTGTTTTAAAAAACATTTAGTAAAACACACGGTGCTTGTAAACGACCAAAAACAATTTAAATTTTTTTCCTGGCCTTTTTGTGGACGCAATTTAAAACCCAAAGGGGTTTAACCCAACTTGTTAACTTTTGGTGCATTTGGAGTCAAAAAAAAAGGGTGTATATTTACCCAAAATACAGTTTAGCTTCACAAAAACAGTGTCCGGGAACATTTTAGAACAAACAATGTCAGACAGAAGGGGGCCCGGCCGCAACTCCCAGGGGCCTGGCCCCCCAAAATTTCTGAAAGGGGCCCCGGTCGCAGCACAGAAAGGGACTTCGCAGCGGGGGGTTCCCCTCCGGTGAGGCCAAAACCCTGCCGCGTCAACTAGCGGCCTTGTGTTGTTTCACCCCCCCCAAAGGGTTTTTTGTTTTGGTTGACTGGGCTTTCCTCTTCCCCCCAATTTTGACACTGACAACCCCCCCAAATGGGTGGGAACCCAGCCCAACAACACTTAGTTTGCTGGCCCGGGAGCGGGTCAGCGGCCCTCCCCTTTTCCCTCACCCGCCTCTGTCCCATCCATTTTCCCTCACCGGGGGAATCTACTTGGGGGTCGGGGCTAGCGCCATTTTAAAAAGCAAAGGATGAAAAAATTTGAGGGGGCAGTCAAAAGCTATTTGGAAAGCGAAGAAAGGGGGCCCAAATATCCCCAGCTTCTTGCGTAGGGGCAAGTATAATGGGGAAAGGGGTGGCATGGGGGGTCATTGGTGAGAGGTCAGCCTCGGCTTACCAAGACCGGTGATGAAAAACATAGTGACGATAAAACCAAAAAGTTTTAATGATTACCGCCCGCACTTGGACCCGGGGTTTAAGAAAGGGCTTCATCATCGTCAGGGAAAGGGGGCGCACTTGGCGCGTCAGGCAGGCGGCGCAGCCACCCAAGTGGTTTGTTTTGGCCCGTAGTCAGCGGGGGAAAGAGCAGTGTGAGGTGGGGAGCCAAGCGGCCACGGGGTAAAAAAAACCCGTTTCGCGGTCCAAGCAGTACGGCACAGGGGCTAAAGCGAGGAAAAGGGGGCGGAGTAGTCACTCAGGGGCGGAGCGTTGGGCGGAAAATCAGCTACTGGGGGCGGGGTGGGCAGTTCTTTGCTAAAAAAACACCGGGGGAAACCCAAAATATGGGAAATGTAGAATCTGTGGGCAGAAAGTGAAGCGGCCGGGGAGCTAACTTTGGCAAAACCCGGCCCGGCGTCAACACATCAGGGCCCCAACCACCCCGGTGGCCTGGGAAAAACCCGGGCTCAGATGTGGGGGTTTCCACCCCCCCTTTAAAAGCAGCACCCCAGGGGCCAGGGGAAACGCATGCCATTTCAGCCATAAAAGGCTCCCCACCATTCAAAGGCAGCTGTTTCTCTTTGACTCCTCTCCCGGGCCCCCAAGCTCCTCTCCCCGCAAAACTCATGGCGCCAGTAGCCCGTTCGAGAGGCGATTGAAAAGAGACAAACTTTATGCGCCCAAAACCATAAAAAGGGTTTTGCAGCACTAAACCGTGTCTCCTGTCCAAGTTTTTTGGGTTTACTTGCATCCCCCCCCTTTCCCCCAAAGGGTGGATCTGCACCATTCAGAGAACTAAGGGCTTGTGCCAGCCGAGATGGGGGGTTCCAAGCCGAAAATTTTTTTTTTTCCCAAAAAGGCAGTCCCCACACTTCATAAAAAGTAGAACAGAAAGGGGGAAAACCTTTGAGCTTATCGGTTTTTTTTCCCAAAGGGTAAAACCGGCAGCGCGGACGTCTGGAGCTTTTAACAAACGGTCGGGGCCCAGAAACATGCCCTTTTTAACCCGGCCCCCCTGGGTGAATGTGCTTCTCCCAGGCACCCCAACAATTTGGGAAAAGGAGACGCCGTTTTTTCCTCCTCCACGTTGTCAAACTGCTGCCCGGGCGCCAATGTCCGCCTCCTCCCCCCCCCAAACCACCCCCAAACCAGCCTCCAAAAGTACTGCCCACATACCACATGTGTGGGGCAAAAGGGGTGTAAACGCAGTTCTACACCTAGCTTCCCTGGGCGAACGAAGTCACACAGGGGAGGAACTGCTCCCGCGTCATGCACAAAAAACCCCAAATTTTGTGGTTTTCCCCTTCCCGCCCAACTGAAAATTTGGGGAACCAGGGGGGACGGACAAGGGGGGAGGAACATGGTGTCCGCCGCTGAAACCCAGGGGGGGATGGTCCATGCGCCCTGCATGGCGCAGGGTGTTAAATTTCTGGTTGAAAAAAGGGTTTTCCCTGAAGTCTTCCACCAAATCTTCAGAACTTTCTAAAAGGGCCCCAAAAAACTGTGCATCCCATTTTAAATCCATTCGCCCAAAAGCCAGGAAAAAACCCCCCTCGGTTTTAGCGGGGAAAACGGCCCCCCCCCCAACACGCTCTGATATGCGATGTTCCACCCGCTGGGAAATTTCCAGCCTGCACATGTTTTGGGCCGACTGTTGAAAAAGAGGGAAAAGGGCCCTTAACCCATTTTTTTTATGATCCAGGCCGACAGAAGTAATTTCCCCCGTGTAACTTGATGTCAGCCAGTGGGGAACTCATGCGTGACACCTGCCTTTTTTTGAGGCCATTTCCCAGGAACCCCAAAATTATTTTCAGTCGCCAGGACTACGGGATGAATAACGTCATTCCAAAGCCTTTTAAATTCCCGGAACAGTTGGGTTTAAAAAAACTGTCTGGGCAGGGGACTGGGGATGTTGGGGACTACATCTCGGGGCCAAAATGATCCCCTGGGGAATGAAATGGAGGAGGAGGAGGGCATTGGAGCAGAAGCATTGCTTTGGGGAAAAAGTGGGTTTTCCCACCCAGGTGACAAGAAAAAGGAGGAGCAGGGGCACTGGAGGGGGGTGGGGTGGAGATGGGAAGACGAGGCAGATGACCCCCCAAGCACCGTGGCATATACAGTGGAAATGGAGGCAGGGAGCCCCTCGGGTCACTTTGCAGAAGTCCCGCCCGCTTTCTTATTTTCCTGGGTAATTTACAGCCGAATAGTCAAACATCCCCCGGGAGAAAGGGGTGAATTCCCGGGTCTCCCCCCTATTGGACCCTCGCTACCGTCCCAAAAGGGGGGCCTTTTTCCCCCCCTTTTTGAAAGGGGGACAAACTCAAATACTATAGGGAAATCCTCCTAATCAGTTGGCCCGCTGCCTAAGGGCGGCATCCCTCCCTCCCCTGACAGGGCTGACCGGGGGGTTTCCTCACGCCACGTACTACTGCCCGGGGGCGGGGGGGGAATGGGGGGGGGGTAAGGAAACAGTACCCCCTCCTCAGCATAACCTAAGTCCCGGGAAATCACAAAAGGAACAACCTTCCTTCCCCCCCCTATTTAGGAGGGCATCACCAGCGCAGCAGCAGCAGGGCATGGAAGGGATTCCCCCGAACCACCCGGGTTTTTGGCCTACCCTTGGGCAGCCCCGGGGCCCGCCACCCCCCCCTTAAAAAAATCCGCTTGGGCAAAAGGGCGCCAAACTGGAAAGGTGGGGCCCAACTTGCCGAGTTTTTCAGTGGAAAAAGGGTGTCCCCGCCCGGCCAGTTTAAAAATGGGGGCACCCAAACGGGTGTTTTTAGTGCGGGGGGGGCCATCGTTACCCCCCAAAGGGGAACCCGTTGTCCACGGGGAAAAGGAACGCCCGACCTTTTTCCAAAAATGAAAACGGGGGGGATCGGCCAGGGTTTTCCCCACACCAAGGGCCCTTTGGCGTCAGTCTGGGGGTTTTAAAATTTCCTCCTCACCACAAATTTTGATGCCGCCACCCGCCTATGCCACAAAATCTGCTGAAGTTTTCTCCATCCTGCCCACCACCCCTCTTTAAAACCCGGGGCTGGGGATTGGCCACCCCCCCTCAAAACTCTGTCATTGTGCCACTCTTTTGTGCTCATTCTGCTGCTGCTGTTGCTGTTTTCCGTGACCCTCCACCTTTTGTCCCTAGTGCCACTCTGCGCACCTGGTACTGTTTTGCCCCCTCCAAATGTCATTGTTTCCTCTCTGACCTCAGGGTGTTTTCTCCTTCATCACCCCCACTCTCTGTCATTGGCCACTGCCTGACCCAAAGCGCGCCGCCCTGACCCCGCTCCAGTCAAGTGCCGCCTGTGGCCTAATCTATTTTTGCCCCCCTGCAGAATGCATTGTGCCAACCCCTGACCCATGTGCTGGGTGTTGGGCTCCTGTCGTGCCCTCCACACTGTGCCCCCTTTTGGCCCCTGTCTGACCTCCCTGCTGCCCGGGCCCGGGGGTTTCTGCCCTGCCCTCCACACTGTGGCCCCACTCCTGTTTTTTTTTTTCCCCCCTCCAGAATTTGTCATTGGGCCACTCCCGACCTCATGCTGCGATGTGGCTCTTTCCCCGGCCCCTCCACACTGGTCATTGTGCCACGTCTGACCTTATGCTGCTGCTGTTTTCCCCTTTCCCCCGCCCTCCAAAACTGTTTATTTTACCACCTTTTGGGCCCACTCCTTTTTTGCCACTCCAGAAAATTTTGTCATTGGGGGCCACTGCCTGACCTCATGCTGCTGCCCCCGTGAAACCCCCCCCTGGGGTCTTTTTGCCACCTGCGGCCCCGGGGAAATGTTTTTGGCCCCTTCCAGAATGTCATTTGTGCCACTGTCTGACCCATGCGGGGTGGGTTTCCCCCCGGGCACCCCCCCCCACCTGTCACTAAGTTGCCCCCTGAGCTCTTCGTTTTTTTTTTTTCCCGCTTTTTTCTGCCAACCTTTTTCAGGGTAAAGTTCCTGTTCAATTTTTTTTTTGGGCAGTTTTTTTTCCCCCCTAAGTGCCCAGGGGGATTTTTTAAAGGGGAACGATTCTAAGAAACGGCGGGAAATCCCTTGCTTTTCCCAAAATAAAACAACCCCAAAAATTGTATAAAACCAAACCCAAACTCCCCTGCATATTTAAGCATGGCACAACGTTCTAAAAAGCACCCCGGGAGGCTCCCGGGGAGCCTGGAAATAGCTGTTTTTTAAAATGATTTTGCCGAAGAATTTTGGACCGAAACGAATTTTGTCGAAAATTCGGCGAAGTGACCCCAACCCAATTTTTTGGGGGAAATTCCCCCCAACTCTAACCCCGGGACACTGGGAAATTGATGGGAAATCAAGGTCGGGGGAGAAAACCAGAATGTCCCTCAAGATACAACAACCACGCATGTGTAACAGGAGGTCCCGGAAGATGACATTGACGAATTCTTGGAAGACGGGGCCGGGGCATAGCAGAGCCCGAAGGGCAAGACCAGGTACTTCGAAGGTGCCGTCGCGGGTGTTGAAAGCGGTCTCCAATTTCGTCGCCCTCCCTCGTAACCGTAATGAAGGTTATAAGCCCTCCCAGGTTCCTTAGTAAAGACCGTGGCACCTCGTAGACGGTCAAAAAGTTCCGTGTCAAGGCAGGGGATAAGGGTTTCTTTACCGTGATCTTGTTGAGGCCTCGATATCCTATGCAAGAACGCAGGCTTCCGTCCTTTCTAGCATCGAAAGAAAACCCGGCCCCCAGCTGAGAGGAGGACTTGCGGATAACCCCCGCTGGAGTTCTCCTTGATATATTAGACATAGCCGAGGTCTCAGGTACCGACAGGGGGTAAACCCGGCACGTGGAGGAAACTCCTCGGGCAGAAGATCAATAGGAACAGTCGTATGGGCCGATGGCGGGCAAACGACTCAGCTTGCCTTCTCGGAGAGACATCTGCGAAGGCTTGGTTATGTGCACGAAGGCCGTCATAGGCTTAGACACCCCGAAGAAGCGTAAGCACTGGGCAAGGTGCACCAAACAGCGGACTGACCACTCCGCACCCCCAACTCAGGACTTCGCCCTGTTCCTGCCAATCGAGCACGGAGGTGCGTTGCAGCCACGGGAGACCCAGGAGAATGGACGAGGAGGAACGGGTTGTACTAGAACGCAAGTCTTCTCCTTATTGCACACCCCAACTTGTAGGACAGGGGCTCAGTTCGGAAACCAAATTGGATCCTTGAGAATCTCTCCACTGACCGTGAGATGAGTAGGGCTTTCTCCAGGGCGGATCACAGGGAGGTATGGCCGGGGGGATACCAGGGCTGCGTCCAAGAAATTTCCGGCAGACCCAGAGTCCAGGAAAGCAGTACATGAAACTGGGCTCCAAGCCCAGTGCCAACGATCTCGGGGAATGGTCAGGCGAGGAGAGGGCTTCTCTCACCTAGGGACGCCTCTCCTACGTACCCTAGGTGCGCCCGTTTCCCGACGCTGAGGGCGCAGTGGACAGGAATCTGCGAAATGGTTCTGCACTGCCACAGTACAGACAAAGATTCTCCTCCACGTCTTCTGGTTAGCTCAGGTTGTAGACAGGTGGGGCCCGATCACCCTCCATGGCCTCTTCCCGCGGCAGATGGCGAGGGCAACTGAGAGCGGCCTTTGAAATACCGGGCCAGACAGGAAGACGACGGGTCTAGCTTGCCTCCCTTCCTGCCGGAGTTCCTCCTGTGGTTCCGAGAAAAACGGATGGCAATCCGAGTGGCCCAAGGAATAAGGTCACTCAAGGAGACGGGAGATTTTATGTCCGCCGGGGCGATAGACAATCCTTGATGCGCTGGAGAGCCCTTACTGAAGGTGGCCAGTCAACGGCCGCTTCATCTCCAACATAACTCGAAGCCAAGTGCGGACACGTACGGCATAATCGCCTACAGAATTGTCCCCTTGGCGCAGATTTAGCAAAGGCGTTCTCGGCAGACCGAAGCCCAGAGCGGTTTCCTCGAAAACGCTCCTGAACTCGGTGAGAATGAAGCCAGGTTAGCTGTGAACTGATCGTCCCTGTCCCCAGAGGGGGGTAGCCCTGGCCAGGGCTTTCCCGGAGAGAAGGCTGAGCAAGCAACGCCACCTTAGAACCGTTTCGATAGGAATATTGGTTGCCCCATTAACGTCAATATCAGGAGCAATGGTGATAAAGCCCTGCAGGCCTTGAGTCCCCATCGAATTTGGTATGCATGATAGACGGAGCCGAGGACCAGCGGTTGGAGCCGGAACCGGGGGAAGCAGCGGAGCACGGGGAGCGGGTTGCTGCTGCTTGAGCGCCAGGAACTGCTTCGCATCATGCGGAGAGATGGCTGAGTTGCTGGCTTGCTGAGCGAGCTGGTGTGACTGCTGAGCCACAATATGGCGTGAGTCAGCGACAACGGCAAGAGGCACCTTGGCGGCAATCCATGGCCGATCTAACTGTCATGTCCGGACGTAGGAGGGACCACTGGACACCGCAAGCGATGTTGTAAGCCCGCCAGAAACGGAATTTAAGTAGGTCCCGGTTTTCACCAGAGCCCGCCGCAAAAGCGGATGGACTTGCTGCGGCGGGAGTCTACGCAAGTCGTTACCGCTGCGTTGACTGCTTTGCGGTGGCAGCCAAAGTATGCGTGGTGCAGAAATCGTCAGGCTGCTCATAGTCGGGGACAGGCAAAGGGTCAGGGCAGCGCACAGGTTCGTGGTCGTGGACAAGCATAGGTTTCAGGGCAGGGCGGCAAGATGCGTGGTCGAGAACGGAAGCTAATGGTACGGTACACGGTAAGGCTCAGAACAAGCTTGTAAACCTTATCTATAGGGCGAAATGGCACTAATGATCCGCAACGGCCCCAGAAAGGGCAGGCTTAATAAGGGCAGTGACCGGCAAAGCCTATTACCGCGTGCACTGGCCCTTTAAATCCCGTAGTGCCGGCACGCGCGCGCCTTAGATATCGGGGACGCGCGCACCGGGAGGCTGAGACTGCAACAGGAGCGCGGCTGGGTAAGTAGAGAGGAGCCGGGCCGGCCGGGACGGGGGTCGCGGGCCCACCCGTGACACATTTAGGATGATATGTATGAAAACTGTCACGATCTATGACTTTCTCTGATGCCCATAGCAACCAATCACAGCTCCCCTTTCATTTTTTCAGAGCACTATATGAAATGAAAGCTGAGCTTTGATTGGTTGCTATGGGCAACAAAGAAAGTCTTAGATCGTGACAGTTTTCATTCATGTGGCCCTTAGTGTTGCCACTATACTATGTATTGCCCTGTGTCATGTATGTAAACCACTTTGGAATATAAAAGTTGAAACCAGAAGTTTACATACTCTATATAAAAAGACACATAGGCATGGTTTTCTCACTATCCGACATGAAATCAGAATAAACCTTACATGTTTTAGGTCAGTTAGGATTACCAAAATTATTTATAATTGCCAAATGATGCCAGAATAATGAGAGAGAATTTTTTTTAAGGCATTTATAATACTTTCTCTACATAGTCAACAAGTTTACATAACATTTCCATTATATTTGGTAGCATTGCCTTAAGCTGTATAGGACTAGGGTCAAAACGGTTTGGATATCCTTTCCACAATCTTCTCACAATAGTTGGTAGGAATTTTGGCCCATTGCTCTATGTATGTTACTTGAGGATGGGGGTTGGGTTTAGTGTGCCATGACAATTGCTGGTCGTACCTGCTTAGATAAACATTAAGGGCCACATGTATGAAAACTCTCTAGGTGTAATACTTTCTTTCTTGCCCATAGCAACCAATCAGAGCTCCCCTTTCATTTCATAAAGTGCTCTGAAAAAATGTAAGGAGAACTCTGATTGGTTGCTATGGGCAACAAAGAAGTCTTAGTCTAAGTCTTCACGGCAAATGTCAAAATCCCGTCGAAAATATGAGTGCATTTTGACATTTGCTAGAGCGCTGTTTTGGTGCAGGTTTGCGCAAAAACTACGGTTGGTTTTTGGATTTGCCGTCGGCCCTGTACAATTGAATGTATGGGAATCCAACGGCAATCCTGCGAAATCTGCAATATGTTGTATATTCTGCAGGATTTTAAACAAGATGGTAAAATATCTGTACTGTGTAAACTACTGCACAGCTTTTTATTGCTGTCTGAAGCACAGAGAACCGTCGGATTCTCTGCAGATTCAAAATGCTGAATCCACCGGAAAGCCGACGGTATTTCTGTGCTGTTTAGACTTAGCCTTAGATCTAAACAGTGTTCATACATGGGCCTCTAAATGTTGCATACAGGATACTTACTGAACTTTTAATTGCAGTACTTATTTAAAGGAGTTGTCTCACTACATTGATTCGTCACCTCAGTCCTGTTTTCTTGGTTTCACTTTGAATTCAGTGGCGTGTTTCAGTGTCGGACTGGGGGGTCTGGGGCCCACAGGGGAGTTGATCTTGGGGGGCCCACCCTACTGTACATGAAAATATTACCGGCCTCTCGGACATAAATGCGCCCATTTTACCACATAATACAGTGTGCGAAACAGAATTGTATGGTGTAGTACAATAGCAAGAGTCACATATCTGTCTGTCTCACACATCATAGACACAGGGCTAAATAGCTCCATCCAAAATCCCCCTCCACCCACATACAATATCCCCCTCCACCCACATACAATATCCCCCTCCCCCACAAACAATAAACCCCCTCCACCCGCATACAATATCCCCCTCCAATAGCCCACATACAATATCCCCTCCACCCACATACAATATCCCCCTCCAATAGCCCCCATCCAATATCCCCCTCCAATAGTCCACATACAATATCCCCCTCCACCCACATACAATATCCCCCTCCGCCCACATACAAATACCCTCCACCCCCATACAATTCCCCCTCCACCCCATACAATACCCCCTCCACCCACATACAATATCCCCCTCCACCCGCATACAATATCCCCTCCACCCCCAAACAATATCCCCCCCCACCCACATACAATATCCCCCCCCCCCACATACAATATCCCCCACCACCCACATACAATATCCCCCTCCCCCCACATACAATATCCCCCCCACCCACAACAATATCTCCCTCCACCCACATACAATAT
>JAODAL010072266.1:0-15182 GCA_025379985.1 Phyllomedusa bahiana
GTCTGATGGTTGGGCATGAGTTCCAGAGTGTGGGGGAAGCACAGGAGAAGTCTTGGAGATGGTTATGTGAGTAGCTGATAAGAGGAGAGCAGAGAAGAAAGTCCTGTAAGGAGCGGAGATTGCGTGAGGGAGGAATCATGTATAAGTGAGTTGCATGCAGTGACTGGTGGTCTATAGCATCTCTCTACAGTACAGTTGATTTGATTTATTGATACCCAATAAATAAAAGAAATTGTGGTTTAATACATACAATTAGATCTTCACCAAAATAAAAACGCTACAACCCTGCAACCACCAAAATGCATGGATATAGATAGAACATACAGATATTAATATAAACCTGCAAAAAATATCAGTAAGGCTATGTTCAAACGGCTTAACTGCTGGGCGTAATTACGCCCCGCAATTACGCCGTGTGACGGGGGCGGGGCGGGAACGGGGGAGTGTGAGGGTTCCGGCACCTCGCCGGCCCATAGACATTCATTACCAGTGCCGCATATACGCCGCTGGTAATTCACATGTCACTTATCTCCCCCACGGCGGATTCGCCGAGCAGGGAGAGGAGACGTAATCCATAGTTCTCTATGAGAACTGTGGATTACCTTAATGACTGGGACGTATTCCAGCCATAATTTGCGCACTCCGGCGTGTAATTACGGACTGAAATACGTCCCATTTGAAACCGTGTGAACATAGCCTAATAGACCGCACTGAACATTAAATAAATACAAATGTACATATCAATAAATGAGTATATACTTAGCCCAGAGTAGCAGGACTATTGGTTACTCAATGAGAGCGTGCAGTCCCAACGCATGTTTCGCTTGCACTTTCTCAATGAATTCCATTTATATCTATGCATGACCCTGTGCATCGCACACCTAGGCCAGAAGAACATTTCCAAAATTGCCCAAACCTATACAATTATCCGCAAGGGTGACACTGACACAAGGATTGTATAAATTTGGGCTTTTTATTGAAACAATAAAAAACATGAAGCATAGATAACCTTACCCAAAATTACCCAAACCATCCATTCCCATTTCAACCACAACCGGAACAAATGTGTGACTGAGGTCTTTGGGACTACAAAAGGTCTGGTGAACAATAAAACCTCAGTTGTT
This sequence comes from Phyllomedusa bahiana, assembly GCA_025379985.1. NCBI lineage: Eukaryota > Metazoa > Chordata > Amphibia > Anura > Hylidae > Phyllomedusa > Phyllomedusa bahiana. Next base: position 1,125 of record JAODAL010072266.1, read on the forward strand.
CTTAAAGAGAACCTGTCACATAGATTATGCTCCCCTGGCTGAGGACAGAACAAGGTAGTGTCAGACCTGCTGTTTCCAGTGCTGTGTCCCTTATTCTGTAAGATGCAGCAGTTTTCATGTATTAAATGCTCAAATCTGCAGTTTTCAGGCAGAAGAGTCATTCGAAGAATCATTCAAAGAGTCCGTTTTTTTCAAACTCCGCCGACCTGAGTCTAGCCCCGCCCACCTCAACTGATAAAGCTATTACTTTGAATAGGTAGAAACATGTGAATAACTGTCAGTGGGCGGGGCTATCTTTGGTGGGCGGGGCTAACACCTACTCATGAATAAGATTTGAGAGGTAAATGAATAAGGGATACAGAGCTGGAAACAGCATGTCTGACACTAGCTTGTGCTGTCCTCAGCAAGGGGGGCTAATCTATGTGACAGGTTCCCTTTAATCTTAGCCGCCAACCCCAGCTCAATTGCACCATAAGACACTATTGATGGTTGACAAATATTTAATTGGCTCCAAGGGACACCATCCTTGGGAGCCCCACCATCGCCAGATCAACCACTAATGTAACATAATCTTGGGGGCCATAACTGGTTCTGGCTCCCCCCAGCAATTTTGCACCAACTCCAAAGATCTCTAACCGCCACAGTGAACATATCATAACACCTCATACATGTGACGCGCCACACAGCCCTCTCAACACCCTTCTGGATACCCAGAGTCCATAAATTGAAACCAACCGCATTCAAATGAACACCATCATTCTGCTAAAAATTCCCCTCTCCTGACTTCAACGCAAGCTGTCAAACAAACAGACCGCCATTCCTTACTACGAAAGTAGAGATCACCCTATTCAATCTGATCTGAGCCCTGTTCAGCCTTGCTTCTAAAATGGTCCATTGCCAAACACTCCTAGGAACCATCTCACACCACACTGTAATTATCCCTGGAAACAAGAACCAAAGGCGTAACAAATCAAAATGGATATCCTGCACAAGTTCCCGAATAGAATTGGAACCTAAATCATTACCCCAAATATGCAAGACTAAAATGTCAGGGGGTCAGTGCAGTTGTGCAAGGTGATGAGGCTCAGGTATAAGATTCCTCCAAACCATCCCTCTCCTACCTAACCACCCAATCGTAGCTACATCCCATGAAAATGCCATCTGTCTTCCACTTCTTGTCATGGCTTCACATTCGGCACCTCAATGGTAAATTGATTGACCTCAAATATCGACCAACCTTCACTCGCAACTTGAAAACCATGTCCCAGAGACTAGTGGGGTAATCCACTCCCAGGGTTAAAGCATCTGGGGCCATCTCCTATAAACAATCCCACTGCAAATGAGACAGAGAATCAGCTATCCCATTATTCTGAACCCCAGGGATGTGCACAGCCAATACCCATGCAAAGTCAAGACACAGCAAAACAACATGTCGCAACAAAGAACCACCGGTGATGAGGAAGCTGAAAGGTTATTAATGGCCTGCACCACCATCAAATCATTACAATGAAAATGCACTTTCATTTCTCTTAACGGCTCTCCCCAAATATCCACCGCCACCATGATAGGAAAAATTTACAACAATATTACATTACGAACCAGACCCACCTCAATTCAATCCACCAGCCAAAGGCCCATACACTAGTTACCTTGGCAGTAAGTCACAAAGCCTATCCCACTCACTGCATCCATGTTATTGTCAATATCACTAGTGTTGAGCGATTATTATCGACAAAGTTGAAATCGGCACGGTATTTAAGTTGATCGGATTTTGTTGATCAAGCGATAATTTCGGTTAAAATCTGTGCATAATCTCTTAATATCTTGCCATTTTCGTCGTCTTCCTGTCATTTTGGCGGCCAGCAAATCAGTTACAGAATAGAGCAGGTGAGATGGTGTGCGACGTCATGGACTGGGATGTGTATGGGTTGCGATTGGTTGGAAAAATCACATGACCTCGTTTAACATAGAAACAGCCCTTCCGGTTTCATGATCAGTGTGTATCAGCATCTCATAGCATAGGACATGCGCCTAGCCTCTGTCCAAACAGCTCAGCAACAGCTCATCAAAATTATTCTATTTTTTCACAGAACAGCACTACGCTTAGCTGTGATACTTATAACTTATTGAGTGTAGATCAGAGATATATGGCAGTGATTTAGGTATTAGGCAGATAAATTTTAAAGGACATCTACCACTGTAAAAGTCCGGGGGTGAGCGGGGGGGGGGGGGGGAGAGGCCAGGCGGGCAAACACAGACAGAGCTCTATAAAGGAACTTGGATAATGTACAGCCAACACTTATGTTTAGACCATTGCATTGCCTTTTATTAGGATACAGATCTTTTCTATTACACTGCAGGTCTAATTGTTAGGTGCAAAACTCCACTTTTTTATCAGTATACATTTTCAGATAGGTGTTGTCCTTTTTTCAATTTTGGGCCCAGTCCAGCTTTGTTGATATAGCCACCTTGCATTAAATTTGAATCCATAATTTTGTAGTCACCACAGTTGATTAGGTGCCAAAAAAATACCTTTTAAATATCCCGGTATACATTCATGATACGTGATTATTTTCACTTTGGCGCAGGCCAGCTTTGTTGGTAAGCCACCGTTGCAGTTAAATTTTGAATCCACAACTCTGTAGTACACCACAGTGGTACTGAATAGGTGCCAAAAATTACCTTTTATTTTTTCCGTATAGGCATTTCAGACAGAGTTTTTTTCACTTGGTCATTCAATCTTTGTTGAAAGAGCTACTTAGCAGTTAAATTTGAATACAGCAATTTTGTAGCCACCACTAGGTGAGTTTTTGATAGGTGCAAAAAGATACCGTTATGTGTCCCTATACATTTCAGACAGGTGTTTTTTTTTCACTTTTTGTTCAATCAAGCTTTGTGATAGAGCAACTTGCAGTTACAATTTGAATACAGCAATTTTTGGTGTCACTAACAGGGAATTGATAGTGCCAAAATACCGTTTATTATCCGTATACATTTCAGACAGTGGTTTTTCACTTTTGGTCAGTCCAAGCTTTGTTGATAGAGCTAATTTTGCAGTTAAATTTGAATACAGCAATTTTGTAAGGCACCACAGTGAAATTGATAGGTGCCAAAAATACCGTGTATTAACCTCAACATTTCAGACAGGTGTTTTTTTCACTTTTGGCAGTCCCATGCCTTTGTTGATAGAGGTATCCTATAACTTAAATTTCAATCCAGCAATTTTTGTTTTGATTTGAGGGATTTTGAGAAGTAGCTGTGATTTTGCCGTCTTTTAATAAGAGACTTTCCAAAACTCTTCCATACCTTCTCAATTTTTATAATTCTGAACATTGGAGCGAATTCAGGTGGGTAGCGAGCAAAGAGGGGGTAGGACATGGAGGATAGAGTACGAAGAAGTTGCGACAAACACGCATGCCAGCGGAACTCCAAATGCAGGACCGGTCAGGCTGTCATCGGCTGGGTCAGGGACCCTGTGAATCTCAGTAACGAACCAGCGTCGCCAATCTGTTCTTCAGTGGTTAATGCAACCTGCATCCCAGCATTGCTTACCTTCCTCGGACCTCCCAGTCACGCCACAAATGTCGTCATCAGCATCATCAGCACCGTCCAAACATGAAGCGAAGGCAGCCCATATGTCAACACGTGTACCACCACGTGGATAATCCATTTTCTGAAGACCTCTTTGATGAAAAATGCGGGTTTTGGGTGTCAGAAGGCGATGGTTAAAAGCACAGAGATGCCAAAGAGGATTATTTTTTGTCTGCACTTACGCCCAGCGTTACTGATTGCCGATAAGAGGAGGGATAGAGTAAGCCGGACAATCGACAAAATCCTGAGCGGTTGGCTAACACCTTTGCAGTGCCCCTTGCTGTAGCCCCCTCCCACCCACGCCCCCCCCCCCTGTTACTCGCCTCCCCCACCCGCTCCATCCCCACGGCGCCCCCCCCCCCACCCGCCCCCCCCCCCCCAGTCCCCTCCCCCCCCCGCCCACCTCCCCCCCCGAGCGTCCCCCCCCTAGTCCCCCCCCCACCCCCCCCCCCCACCCCCGGCCCGTCCCTACGCTGACCCCCCCCGCCGCCCCACCGCCGCCCCCCCCCGCTCCCTACCCCCCCCCGCCACCCTCACCACGCCCCCCTCCCACCCCCCCTCCAACCCCGCCACGCCCCCCACTCCCCCCCACCGCGGCCCACCACCCCCCACCCCAGATACCACCTCTCCCCCCTGACCACTTACCACCCCCCCCCCCACCACCCTTCCTCAAGCTTCTGGATGCAGAAAGTCATGACGACCAAGTCACTGTGTTGATGATGATGAGATGATGGTGATGACGAACATTGCGATCCATCGGGTCTTTTTCGCAGAATTTGCATGCGAGCGCTTCAACACGGACGAGGAGAAGCGATGGGGTAGTGTCAATACTGGTCCCCGCCCTAAAAGGAGAGGGCGGTCGCGAATTCCGCTGGATATGATTTCCTCATGCCACGTCATGTAAACCCCGCCCTCGCTTATCGCCGTCAAAAAGGTCCAGGACTCTCAAGCCTGGCCTTCTTTGAGCAAGCCTCTGATTCCCCAGCGATGTCCATATGCCGCCTTTGCCGAGAAACGCATCAGTAGAGGCAAGAATCTTGAGAGTTTTTAACCACCACCAACATGTCACTCACATGCGAGCGAATGCATGAGTTTGAAAAGGAAGCAACACTTGGCCAAAAAGGCAGTCCGGACCCCGGGCCCAACCGACTGTCACACCCTCTGTCTCCGCCTCCTCCTCCTCAGCCACCACAAGCGTTCCCGTCAGCTGCCCATGTCCTCAGAGTCATGATCATCGGATCAACCTCCGCATCAGCCTCCACCGTCGCCCGAGTACCACCAGCACCACCAGAGACCCATCCTACCCCTTCTCCTTCCCCAGTTTTGTCGACCTGCACCTCTGTACAGCGGCCAGTCAGCAGCCAGCCTTCTGTCTTCACAGGTTTGGGAGAAAAGAAACACTTAACCCAACCATCCCAAAGCCAAAATGCCTGAATGACCGGCATTTGCCAGGCTTTGTGGTCTGGGAAATGTTTGCCTTTCCCGTCTGGTGGACACCGAGGGTTACCGCCAGGTCATGGCCGCTTGCGCTGCCCCCAAAATCAATGGCCGAGCAGCATTTCTTTGCCATAAAAGCCCAGGTGCCCTGCCCTGGCCAGCCCACGTGTCTTCTAAAATTTCAAGCGCTTGTCTGCATCTGTGGCCGGAAAAGTCATCTGACCACTGCCACATGGACTAGTAAGCCGGCCAGGCCGCTATATCTCTGGTGACAGCACAACTGGGTGAGCTGGGTGATGTCCTCTGGTCGTGACGGGTGGCGTCTCAGCTCGCGCACGCTCTTCAAAACCGCAGGGATGGTGCAGGGCCTTTCCCCCATGGTCCTCTGGTGGCAACACTGGCCCAGAGAAGCCAGGCCGGTTGAAATTAATCTGTCTTGAAGAACGTCCACACACAGGTCAGGAGGGTGGTGTGTACGGCTCTCCGCAACGAGACCGAGCGCCTGGCTGGAGTGACAAGAACCTTGTGCCCAGGGCAAGGTAGTGTGTCGATAATGCCGAAATCTTCTGGCCGCCCTAAGATCGGTAGGTCAGGAGCACATCCTAGCCTAGCACATGTCATGAACCTCGTCGTCCAGAAATTTCTAAGCACTACCGGGTCTGGACTGCCCTGATGAAGAAGGCGCGAGGCCTGGATTTTGCACGACCGCCGTTCGCACCCAGCTTCGTCCCCCTGGCTGGCGTTGCAGCATCAGCACGGCCTCCCCGTCAACCGTCTCAATGGTTGACATGGCAAACACACTGGAAATCCACCCTCCACATGCACCAGCGAGTGTGGGAGCAGCGCAATTCCATTTACGCAGTTAACGAAAGTGACACAAGGCCTGACAAGCAGCGGTGCGTACCTCGGGTGTTGAGCCACCGAGAGTGGAGGCGAGGGGAAAGAGCTCTGCACCATCCTTGCCAGTTTGAAGAAGCCACCAAAATGGCAGTGCGGACGATGCCCTTGTCAGCATACCATTGTGTGAACTTAGTTCTGGACCCGATCGTTGGACAACTCTGAAACATCAGCTCCCGCCAGCGACGGAGAAGGAGACTGAACAATGCGACACGGAGCTTTCTCTCCGTCGAATCCACGAATCCCGACAGTTTCTCAATGTTATCGTCTCATTATTCAGTGATTCATGGTCTCAGGAATAGTGCAAGGCGGCTCATCCAGCTCACGAGGGTGCATCCTCAGAGGTCAAGTCATGGCCTGTGTTTGAAGCTGTGCCGGAGGAAGCGGAGGAGAGGAGGTATTCCAAGACACCAGACAGTTTAGCCCCCCCCCCCGACGTCCCTGCCTTGGAAAGAGGTTTGGCGCGAATTTTAAGGCGAGAGGAAAGATGAGGAAGATCAGTTTGCTAGTGCTCCTCGACCCCAGAGGCTTGGAAAATCAAGGCTCCATCTCTCAACATGAGTGCATGGATGCTCCATTTCTCCAACATGATCCACGCAATAAGCATCAAGAATGAAACAACAGTTACTGGGTGTGCCACCCTCCTGGTTCCCCGGATCAAAACAAAACGTCAGCACGGTCTTTCCCCACCCACCCAATAGAGAGTAAAATGCAGGAATAGAAGACCTTTCAATTGATTGGTCCAACTGGAGACATCTGTTCGTCTGATTCACGTTCTTCAAATGTGCCACAGTGGAAACAGACAACACGACGTGACAGCAGTAGAGTGCCAAGTAGCCGAAGTGGCAAGCACAGCAAGGTGGCAAAGGCCTAGTGGGTTGACCTCTTGCATCTTTATTTCCCACCTCACCAACGCATGCAATGCAAGGGCACACATCCACCACACAGAGACCAGCTTAAGATCATGGTGCACGATCTAATCTTGCGTCTCAACACCGAAGTTTTTGTACAGAATGTGTGTCCGGACCCAAATAGACTTCTGGTATCCAAAAAGGACGAAATTATGGCCCGAGTTACGCTCGCCACGCCATAGAGGTATGTCCTGCCCCAAGCAGCCAGCGTCATATCGAGCGGAACACATCAGCACAGCTGGAGGAGTCAAGTTACAGAGCAATCGCATCCGGCTATTCCACAGATAATGTGGATTGTTTTGGACTTTCATCGAACGATTAATCAGGCATGTATCTCAGATGATGTATGTGGCCACCAATTGCCGAAGTCACCGATTAGTTGCTGGCTACTTCACATTCCCTTCCAAACAGAAATGTTTCCTCTTGAAGAAATGTTTTTTTAAAATGAACATTTCATACTACAAATTGTATTCCTCCGTTCCCAACAGTTCATTTCTGGCTTTTGCTGTGAGGAACTGTAAAAGACACCAAGGGTTTCATGACAAAACAATTTCCATGTACTCACTTTCATCTTTAGAATTTTTTCACCATTGTCAATGTGTTTTGGGGGTCTTGTTGCCTCACAATTTATTAACAGTGGCTGGAAAAGTCCAATATTTATAATTTTTTGGGGACATGTTTGCTGTGAGATACAGCAATAATCGTGTCCCTTTTGAACATAAATGGGCCATCTAGTGTGCATTTCTCCCCCACGATTTTCAACATGGCTTGAGAGCATGTTTATAATTTTTGGGGTCATGATGCTGGTGAGAAACAGCAAAAATCGAGTCCGTTGGAACAGAAATGGGGCTTCTAAGTGGCATTTCTCCCTCACAATTTTTAACAGTGCTGAGAAGTCCATATTTATAATTTATTTGGGGTCATGGAGCTGTGAGATTACAGCAATAATGTGGTCCTTTGGAACAGAATGGGGCCTTCTAAGTGCATTTCTCCTCACAATTTTTAAACAGGTTGGCTGAGAAGTCATTATTTATAATTTTTTGGGTCATGCTGCATTGAAATGCAGCAATACTACGGTCTATACAAAAACATGAAGTTTCTAAAAGACATTTGTTTCATCACAATGTCAAAGTGGCTCAAGGTCATGTATTTGAATTTTTGGGGGCATTTTGCTGAGACAAGCAGCTAAACGACCGGTCCTAATTATAAAAAAAAATTGTTTCTAACAGACATTTTTACTTCACAAATTGTCAAAAGTGGCTCATGGGTCAGTTTTGAATTTTTGGAGGGCATTTTGCTGTGACCTGCAGCTATACTACAGGACCAATTATAAAAAAAAATGTTTCTAACATACATATGTCATCACAATTGTCAAAAGTGGCTCATGGGTCATGGTTTTGAATTTTTAGGGGGCATTTTTCTGGAAAAGTAAGCTAGACTACAGATCCATGCAAAAATGTGGTTTCTAACAGACATTTTTTCTTCACAATTGTCAAGAGTGCTCAAGGTGATGTGCTGTCAGAAACAGGAATAGGTAGGACACTGTTAAATGGACACATAAATGCAAAAAGGACTTGATGTTTACAAGATCTTTAATAAAGCTACACTCCCTGTATTGAGACAACCTATTCAAATACAATAAAAAAAGAGAAACAAAGACATGGTGGGATTCCAACCTATTTTAAAAATGTGTTTTCTAGAATTTAAACTACTAAAAAACTGCATGTACAAAATACTGTGAAAAAATACCTCTGCATTGGCAAGGGAGTAACAGGAAAACTTGACCAGATGTAGGTTAATCAGAGACATGGAGTGCGGAGCACGACAGAGAACAAAGACAGAGACAATTTCCTCCAGCCACCGTAGATTAAAATGAGAGAAAAGATGCCAAGAAAAACGCACCTAGGTGAACCAGGAGCGTTAACCACCAGTATATCCAAGTGAAGCTCAAATTGGTCACCGCCTACATACGGAGGGGCACGCGCTACCCAGGTAGACTAAAAGTAATGAAAGGCTGGAGTTCTTACCCTCAACACTTCCGCTATCCGCACTCTGCATCACCAGCGACAGTTTTCCGTGTGCAGCGTCAAAGGGCATTGTTACCATGGTTAATGAGATTGACGGACGCCAGCCAGGGCTCCACCGTACCCACTGTAACTCCTGGACCCTGGCAGCTGAGACCTAGCGGTTTAATAATGACAGACGCTAGCGCCTGTCCTCTCACCGCACCCACTGTAAGTCGTGGAGCTGGACTCCGTTTAACATATAGGCTGACGGCGCACTGGCTCTCACCGTTAGGGGCAATCAGGAGAGCTTCAAATATCTCAAAAAACAGATTCTGAAAAAGGTGATTTCCTGTGAGATCTAGAGTAGTGTCCAAAAAGGGCTTCCAGGCTGGACACAAATTGCACGAATGTATTGAGGCTAAAATATTATCTCGGGTCCAGGAGTCACTATGGGGTCCGCATCAATTGATCTCCAGGGAGTCAGTCCCCTAATCAATGAAGAAGGATTATGGAGAAAAATGAAAGCCACCCCCCCCTGCCACACACAAAAAAAAGGATAATGGGGAATTGATTGCTGAAATCAGTCTCAGAAGCCAGGAGGCAAATGTCCCTTCTCAATTAAGAATGTTTTGATGATTAGGACATTTGCATTACTTATTGGTGTGCGGACGAATTAACACATCTACACGTATAAAAAAAATACCTTTAAAAATGCAGGATGGTGTATGTTGTATGTTATCACACTTGAAAAAAAAGCAAATGATACTAAATTTAAAACTGATAATTAAAACATCCCTAAATAAATTCTGTAAACAAATGTCGTTTACCAAAAAATTTTCTAAATGACAGTCACTGTACAAAGAAGCATAGTGCAACTTTGTGAACTGATGTATCAAACCAGGTTGGGGCTCATCTGTGCCCAGGACAGATATAAGTCAATAGTCCCAGTTCAACTAACAGGTGGTTCAAAGACTCCTTTGTTTTCCGGCCCTTTTTAATCTGGGGTCAGACAGGTTTTATGGACATTCTGCTGTACAGGACAGTTATAGTCAATGTCCAGTTCAACTAAAATGGGTGTTCAAAGACTCCTTTTTCCGGCACTTTTTAATCTGTGGTCAGACAGTTTAATGTCATTTCTGCGTACAGGACAGATATAGTCAATGTCCAGTTCAACTATAATGGGGTTCAAGACTCCTTTTATTCGGCACTTTTTAATCTGTGGGTCCAGACAGGACTATTAATGGTCCATTCTGCGTACAGGACAGATATAGTCAATTCCATTCAATATAATGTGGTTCAAGAGACTCCTTTTTCAGGCACTTCTTGTAAATCTGGGGGTCATGGCAGGTTTGGGCTCATGCTGTGGCCCAGGACAGGTAATCAAATGTCCGTTGACTAAAATGGTGGTCAAAGACTCCTTTTGTGGCACTTTTTAATCTGTGGATCAACAGGTTTAATGGTCATTCTTCGTACAGACACTTAAAGTCCAATGTCCAGTTTCAACTAAAATGGTGATTGAGAAGACTCCATTGTGGCGGCACTTTTAAAATGCTGCGGGTCATGCAGGTTTGAGGCTCATGCTGTGGCCAGGACAGGTATATCCAATGTCCATTTACAACTAAAATGGAGGTTCAAAGACTCCTTTTATGCGGCACATTTTAATCTGGGGTCGCAGTTTTGGGTCTCATGCTCGTTCCAGGAGACAGGGATATTCAATGTCCAGTTCAAGTAAAATGATGGTTCAAATCATACTGGCCTTCTGGCATTTTCTTTTTAATTTGTGGTGATGCAGGTTAAGGGACATGCTGTGGGTATAAGACAGGGATAGTGGAATGGTCTAGTGACTTTTTTTCTGGGGGGGCTTTATACCTAAGTGTGTTGCCTAAGATGGAGCACATATCCAAATGACTGATGTGGAGTTAATTCCAGCTTCTCCCAAGCCGGTATGGGTGTAAGAAAGAAGGTGTGGTTGCTCTCAAATAAACATTAAATGTCAACACAGCGATAATCCTATTATCGACATCGAAATCGCTTGATAATAGCCGACTATCGACTATTCGAAATCTGTAATTGAAATCCAAAAAATGGAGTAATGGTTGCCAACGATAAACTGGCTTCTCGGTGGGGATTGAAAGATCCGAACGTGCAAGGCCCTTAAAACGATGGGTAGTGGTCAATACGGGTCGCCGCCTCAAAAGGGAGAGGGCGGTCCGCGAGAAGTCCGCTGATAGTGATTTCCGCCAGCACGGTCAGTGTAAACCCCGCTCTCGCTTATCGCCGTCAAAAAGGGCCATGACCTCTCAAGCCTGGGCCTTCTTGAGCAACCTCTAGATTCACCAGCGATGTCATACTGCCGCCTTTGCCGTAAACGCAAAGTATAGGGCAAGAATTGGAAAGACTCCTTTTTCGGGACTTTTTAAAAACTGGGGGTCATGAGGTTTGGGCTCTGCTGTGGCCAGGGGCAGGTATATCAAATTCCTTAAAAAAAATGGGGTTCAAAGATCCTTTTTGGGCACTTTTTTTAAACTGGGTCGCAGGTTTTGGGGGCCGCCGGGTTCCCGGGGCAGGGGTATTAATGTCCAGTTCAATAAAATGTGGTTAAAAACTCCTTTGGGACTTTTTTAAAAGACGGGTAGCCTGGTTCCCCCTCACCGCAAACCCCCTGTAAATCTTGCAGCGGAAACCCCCCGTTTTTTAACAGATGGCTGACGGCAGCACTGGCCCCCACCGTTTAGGGGCAATCAAGGGGAGCTTTAAAATTTTTTTCTTTAAAATAAGATTTTGGGAAAAAGGTGATTTCTGTGAGGGTTAAAATAAATGGGGCAAAAAGGGGCCCCGGGGGCCCCGGGCACAAATTGGGAAAAATTTTTTGGGTTAAAATTTTCCCCGGGGCCCGGGTCACTTTGGGGGCGCATCTTTTATCTCCAGGGGGGTCTGTCCCCCAATTTAATTTAAGAAGGATTTGGTTTATTTTACCTTTTTTGGTTTTTGGCCCGGGTTTTTCTCAGAACCCGGGGGGGCAAATTTTTTCTCAATTTTAAAAAGGGGTTTTTTTTTGTTTTTTAGGACATTTGTTTACCCTTTTGGGTGGGGCGGGACCCAATTAACACATTTTTACACGTATAAAAAAAACCCTTTTAAAACCCGCAGGTTTGGGGGGGTGTAAAGTTTTTTTGTTATCAACTTGAAAAAAAAGGGAAAATGATAATAATTTAAAACTATAATTAAACTTTCCCCAAATTTAAATTTTTTGTAAAAAAATGTCAGTTACCCAAAAAAATATTCTAAATGACAGTCACTGTACAAAATACATTAGTGCCCCTTTTGTGATCCCGGGGGATTCCCAAAAAGGTTTTGGGGCTCATGCTGTGGCCCAGGACAGGGTATTATCAATTTTCCAGTTCAACTAAAATGGTGGTTCAAAGAAATCCTTTTTCCGGCACTTTTTTAAACTGGGGGTCCCTGGAGGTTTTGGGGGCCCTTGCTGTGGCCCCGGGGCAGGTTAATTCAAATTTTTTGAAACAAAAAAAGGGGGGGGTTCAAAAAAATCCCTTTTTTTTGGCACTTTTTTAATCTGTGGATCAACAGGGTTTTAAAGGTCATTCGGGGGTTAGGGGACAGATAAAGTCCCAAAGTTCCCCGTTCAAAAATAAAATGGTGGTTGAAAAACTCCTTTTTCCCGGGACTTTTTAATCTGTGGGTCAGACAGGTTTAAAATTTGGTTTATTTTGGTGGTAAAGGACAGATATAGTCAATGTTTCCCGTTCAACATAATGGTGGGTTTTAAAAAACTCCTTTTTTTTTTGGCCTTTTTAATCTGGGGGTCAAAAGGTTTAAGGTCATTTCTGCGGACAAAGGACGAATAGTCAATTTCCAGTTTTAACTAAAATGGTGTTGAAAGGGCTCCTTTTGTGCGGGAAATTTTTTTAAATCTGGGGTCTGCAGGTTTGAGGCTCATGCTGTGGCCCAGGAAAAGGTATAGTTTAATGTCCATTCAACTAAAATTTTGGGGGGTTTAAAGACTTCCCCCTTTTTCGGAAATTTTTAAAAACTGGGGGGCATGCAGGGTTTTGGGGGGGCTTTCTGCGTTCCAAACAGGGATATTCAATGTCCAGTTTTAAGTAAAAAGATGGTTCAAATCAAACTTTCCCTTTTGGGGACTTTTTAAATTTTGTGGGTGATGGAAGGTTTTTAAGGGGCAGGCCCTTTTGGGGACAAGACAGGGATATAAATTTGGGCCCGGAATTTTTTTTTGTGACTTTTATAACCTAAGGGTGTTGCCTAAGATTAGCAAAATATCCATTTGACTGTTTTGGATGTTTTTTCCCGTTCTCCCCCCTGTTTTGGGGGGTAAGACTGAAGGGGTTGGTTCTCCCCCATAAAATTTAAAAAGGGTCATCGGCAAAGATTATCATTTTCGACTAAACGGGAAATCGTCTTGATAATTGCCCAAATCCCACTATCGAAACTTAATTTATTCCCCTTTTTTGGAGTTTTTTTGCCCAAAGAAAAAAACTGGGTTCCCCGGTAAAATTTTAAAGGGCCAACGTGCTTTGGGTCCTTTAAAAACCCATGGGGTATGTCAAATACGGGTTTCCCCCCTCAAAAAGGGAGAGGGGCGGTCCCCAGGGAAACCCCCTGATATGTTTTTCCCCCAGGGCCCCGGTCAGTGTAAACCCCGCCCCCTGCTTAATTTTGCCGTCAAAAAAAGGGCCAGGACCTCTCCAAACCTGGGCCCCTTTTTTGAGCAAGCCTCGTTCACCCACGATGTATTTATGCCCCCTTTTCCCCTAAACGCATAAGTAAGGCAAAAATCTTTGGTGTTTAACCACCACCCCCCATGTTAGTCCCCCAAAAGAGCGTTTCATGATTTTTTAAAAGGAGGCAAAAACTTGGCCAAAAAAGGCCCGTCCGGGCCCCGGGGGGCCTTTCCCAAACCCCTGGCCCACCCTCTGACTCCCCCTCCTCCTCCCCCCTCCTCCCCACCACCCAAAACGTTTTTTCCCCTGCGCCCATGTCTTCCCCAGAGTCGATCAGGGATCCTTCCGCTTCAGCCTCCACCAACCCTCGCCCGAGTACCACCAAACACCACCAGGGGAAACCCATTTCCCAAACCCCTCTCCCCTTCCCCCGTTTTTAAAGATGGGGACGCTGTAAAAAGCGGCCAGTTCCCGCAGCCAGCCTTTTTGTCTTTCCCGGGTTTTGGGGGCAGAAGA
>JAODAL010072267.1:0-15181 GCA_025379985.1 Phyllomedusa bahiana
ATCTCTTTCCCAAAAAAGCAAAACGGCTTCCTCCTTTGTATGCCATGCACCCAAACAGCAGTTTACAACCACATGTAGGGTATTGCCAAACTTGGAGTGCTTTTCTTCCATGATTCTTTGTAAAAATTAAACATTTTCAGCTAAAATTGCTGAATGTTGTGGGAAAACATTTTTTTCTTCATTTTCACACCCAAAATTTGCTGAAAAAAATTTGTTAAACACCTGTTGGGGTCTATATACTCACTATACCCCTAGATATATTTCTGAAGGGGTGTAGTTTCCAATATGGGGTCTTTTTAGGGGTGTTTATTAAGTTTTTGAAACCTAAGGTGTCCGCAAACCTGAAATAGCGCCTAAAGAAAATCATATTGAAAATAGACCTCAAAGTCCAATAGACGCTCCTCTTACTCTGAGGCGTGTGGTTGAGCCAAATAGCACACTAGGGCCACATATGGTATATCTCTGAAAACAGCAGAATCTGAGGAATCAATATTATGTTGCACTTCCTTGGTCACATCTACTATGTTCTTTTGAATAATGGATAAAAATTGAAAATCTGCAAAAGAAGTGAAATTTTAAAAAGACATTTAAAAAATGATGGCAACTTAGGCTATGTTCACACGGCTTATGTGCGGGGCGGAATGCCGCCCCGCCGGGACGCCGTGTGGACGGGGGCGGGAGCGGGGGAGCGAGCGGGGGGGGCCGGCACTTCGCCGGCCCATAGACAGTCATTGCTAGCGGCGCATATACGCCGCGAGAAAGTGACCTGTCAAGCATCTCCCCGCCCGGCGGAGTCGCCGGGCAGGGAGAGGAGACATACTCCAGAGTACTCTCTGAGAGCTGTGGATTACCGTAGTTACTGGGACGGATTCAGCCCGTAATTGGTGCACTTTGGCGCGTAATTACGGACTGAATTACGTCCCAGAATAAGCCGTGTGAACATGGCCTTACAGTAGACATATGGTAGATGCTAGTTTTAAACTATTTTTGAAGTTTGAAAGTTTTCAAATTTTTCATGATACTTTGATATTTTTCACAAATAATCAAGGACTTTTTTTTCTTACTTACTTAATGCACAATTGGGAAGAAAATTGTCACAGCTGCTCTCATAGCTCAAATTCACTCACACATCACATATCCATAGGAAGCCAGCCCAAGCAGGGGAAGTCAGCACATCAAACAATTCTCATTTAAATTTGTTGGTACCTGGCTCAGTCTAATACACATGGGACTGGAAAACAAAGGAGCTAGGAGACAGCTGGGCACCGTTAATTCATAAGGATTTACGGGCGTGAACAGTTCATCACAGGTCCAACTGGTTTCATATTTTAAAATATGAAACTTTCCACACAATCCAGCTGCCACTCCCACGTTTGTAGGGTGCAGGGTAAGGGAGAAATCCAAAGCTGGCCATAGGAATCAAATAGGACTGGCGTGTTTGGTACCAGGCAGTAGCTTAGGCCCATCCGGTTCTGATGGTATCACTGGCTCAGTTCAGTGTCAAGGCCCTGCTGCAGTATGGCACATTTTGTGTTTCAGTTTGTTGTCTTGATCATCGACCTCTCCTGCCTTATTCTCGGTCTCTAATCTATAGCTACCTAAGGTTGGTTTGCAGCCTTGTTGTAACGGACCGGTCTTATAACCAACGAGGAACTGGTGGCAGTCTACTGGGCTGGCAGAGCTCTGTTTAACCAGTGTGGGTAAACAGACCTCTCCCAGCCGTTCAGAGTCGTGGGCGAGTAGGGTGTCCTCTCGCACTCCTTGGGTCTTCCTGTGCTCATGTGGACAGGGGTTAACTGTGAAACCGTATCCGGCTGACCTTGTGCACCGCTGGGGGGATTGCAACGTCACGATACACTCCAAGTCAGGCCGGCGACCCTCGAGTGGGCCCGGCAGGCGACCCTCGAGTGGGCACGACCGTCGGGTTTTCCTGACAACAATGTTTCATTAGAAAACAGTCTGTGAATCACATAGATAGGTAAAAGTGATTCTCACATAAAGTGACACATGTCAGAATTCAAAACGGGGCTCTGTCAGGAAGGCCAAAACTGGCTCCGGCGCTAAGGGGTTAATACAGTACATGCCAATATCCTGCTGGCCTTATCAGGAGCTGAATGACACTGAATGCTGTTATGTAATCAATGATCTAACAGTACACTCAGATCCTTCTCAACAAAAGTGGTCTGATGATGTTTTGTATAAATGCTTTGATCTAGCACAATGTGCTTTTCCATTAACTATTCTAACGCAAACACGATAGTTAGAGCCCGGGAAGGGAAGAAAAACATACTTTTTCCCGATAATAAGCTCTGTTATTACTGAGCAGTAGGGTGTGACAGTGGTTGGAGGCCGGGCGTCGGTCTGGCCTTTTTTGGCCAAGTGTTCCCTCCATTTCAACTCATGCATTCGCTGCATGTGACTAGACTTGTTGGTGGTGGTTAACCACTTAAGGTTCTTGCCTCTACTTTTGCGTTTAAGGCAAAGGCGGCATAGACATGCTGGGTGAATCAGAGGCTTGCTCAAAGAAGGCCCAGGCTTGAGAGGTCCTGGACCTTTTTGATGGCGATTAAGCGAGGAGCGGGGTTTGCGCTGACCGTGGCTGGCGGAATCTATCAGCGGATTCTGCGACCGCCCACTCCCTTTTTGTGGCGGGGACCCTTTATTGACACTACCCCATCGTCTTCCCTCGTCCAGTGATGAAGCGCTCGCAAGAAAAATTCTGTGGAAAAGACCGGGAAATGGATCCGCAATGTCGTAATCATCATCATAAACCCACAGGTGACTTGGTCGTCCTGAACTTTCTGCATCCAGAAGCTGCGGGCTACAAGAAAGGGGCACTGCAAGGCGTTGCCGAACCGCCGGGATTTTTGCCGATTGCCCCGGCTTCCTTCCCCTCCTCTGATGGCATCAGTACTGGGCGTCGAGCGAATAATCATCCTCTTGATTTTTTAACATGCCTTCTGACCCCAACCCAAATTTTGTCATCAAAGAGGTCTTCAGACAATGGATTATTTAACAGTGGTGGGGGACAGAGTTGACATTTGGGCTGCTTCATGTTGGACGGATTCTGATGATGCTTTATGCGACATGTGTGGCCGTGACCGCGAGGACGAGGAGGTAAGACTGCTAGATGCAGGTTGCATTAACCACTGAAGGACAGATTGGCGACGATGTTCGTTACTGAGATTCACAGGGCCCGGACCCCGCGATGAAGGCCTGCGGTCCTGAATGACGATCCGTGACATGCGTGTTGTCGCCCGCATGGAAGGTGCACCTTCTCTCGTACCCCTACCCCCATGTGCTACCCCCCTCTTTGTCGCTTACCACCTGCATTTCGCTCCTTTTTCAGAAATATAAAAAATTTGAGAAGGTATTGAATTTGTTTTGGAAGTCTCTTATTAAAAGACGGCAAATCACAGCTATTCTCAATCCTCTAATCAAACCAACATTGCTGGATTCAAATTTAACTGCAAGGGGTCTATCAACAAATCTGGACTGGGCAAAAGTCCAAAAAACACGTATCTGTTATGTTTTGGTATAATAAACGGTATTTTTTGCACCTTTCAATTCACCTGTGGTGAATATAGAATTGCTGTTTTAAGATTTACGTAGTTTGCTGCGTCAATTGAACAGTGCTGGGTGCGCAAAAGTCAAAAAAACACGTAACTGTCATGTTTTGATATAATAAACGGTATTTTTTGCACCTTTCAATTCACCTGTGGTGAATATAGAATTGCTGTTTTAAGATTTACGTAGATGCTGCGTCAATGAAACAGTGCGGGGTCCCGCAAAAGTCAAAAAACACGTAACTGTTATGTTTTGATATAATAAATGGTATTTTTTGCACCTTTCAATTCACCTGTGGTGATTATAGAATTGCTGTTTTAAGATTTACGTAGATGCTGCGTCAATGAACAGTGCTGGGTGCGCAAAAGTCAAAAAACACGTAACTGTTATGTTTTGATATAATAAACGGTATTTTTTGCCCCTTTCAATTCACGTGTGGTGACTATAGAATTGCTGTTTTAAGATTTACGTAGATGCTGCATAAATGAACAGTGCTGGGTGCGCAAAAGTCAAAAAACACGTAACTGTTATGTTTTGTACGATACCCGTTATTTTTGGCAACAAACAACCTGTGCTGACTACAAGATTGCTGGATTGTAATTTAAGTGCAAGGGGGTATATCAAAGTCAAGGTGTAAGGGGGTAAAATTGAACACCTATCTGAATGTATATGATATAAAGTGGATTTTTGCAGCTAACAAAGAGACCTGCAGTTACTAGAAATGATGTTTATCCAATAAAAGTTCAGGTTGCCCAATATCCGGGAAAAATTTTTTAAATAGAAAACTGTTAATAATAAAGATTTTCCACTACAATGTCTACAAAAGTCTTGGTGAATTTACCCAGTGTTCTTTATATGATAGGCTTGTCTGTGTTCGCCCGCGGGCGCCCCCCCGCTCACACCGCCTTTAATTTACAGCGGGGAGATGCTGCTTTAAAATTCTCTTCAATCTCTAATCTAAATAAATTTGAAGGATCACATCTAATAGTTGAGGTTTCTCTTTGCATAAATAGACTAATTTCGCCGAGCTGTTTTGGCCCCAGGCAGAGCGCAGGTCCTATCCCTATGAGCGCTGAGAGATACTGAGGCTGAAACAGGAAAGCTGTTCTATGTAAAACGAGGTCATGTGATTTTTTCCAGCCAATCGCAACCATACACATCCCTGTCCCTGGACGTTGCACACACAAACTCACCCTGCTCTATTCTGTAATGTCATTTGGCTGGCCGCCAAAATTACAGGATAAGCGCCGAAAAAGGCGCGATCTTAAAAGATGATGCACAGTTTTAACCTTAATTATGCATGATCTGGAAATTTCGATCACCATAAAAACTTGCCGATTTCAACTTTGTCGATTTAAAAAACGTCCTTCAACACTAGTCAAACTGACTGTCATGGTAAGGGATATATTTAGATGTCATACCTCTTCTATTCTACTGTTATACCTCACAGATGGACTCCGTACTACACACAGTTGTTATGTGTTATGTAAGCATTTAATTCACACACATACATACACATGCACAATACTTACAACACCCCACTAACAAACATCCCACAGTTCCAAATGTGCATCTGCTGTACCCCCAAACACAAACAAAACGATTGCTCCCCTAGGTCATCCTCATTTTAAAGAGACAATGCCATTTCTGTTTCCTTTCATACTCATTTTGTTCCCTGCAGCAATTTTTGTCATAAAGACTGCACCTCGTTCAATCTGATTTTTCATGCAGTCCTCTTTGTCATACAGATTTGTTTTACATGCTCCAAAACAACAGTTTTAACCTCTTAACCACTATTTTGTCCATCTGTAATTTTATGTGGGAATACATTTTTAAAGTGGTATTCCCATAACATTGATTTTGCTTTAAGCTTGTAGACAATGGTAAAAAAATTATTACTAAAAATACATTGCTTTCTGATTTTGCTTCATTTCATAGTTATGCAGGTCTTATCACCTGCTGTTTACAAAAAAGGTTTTCTAGGCTGATGAACACCTCTCTTTTACTCTAGCAGTTTTGCTGGGATAGTGATGCCATTCCCTGTTTTGTCTTTTTAGCAGAACAGGAGTTGTTTAAGGGTTGTTCATTTTCAAAGATTAGCTTTTAATATTTTGGAACAGTAAATGAAGAACATTTTCCCAATATACTGCTTTGTTTATTTTCAGTTGTTGAGGAGTTTAAGAATGATTTTTCCTGCTTTGAGTGCAGTTTTTTTTAGGTTACCAACGTTCGGTTTGCTCTCTTCTATATTTGTCTTATTTGATAGCCGGACTGTCCCCCAGGTAAGCACGGGAGGATGCCTGTGCTTGAGACTTTAAGTGTTATCTGATCCAACAAGCAAATTAAACTAATTAATTTTATTTATTTTCTATGTAGCCCTCTGCACTTTAGATAAGCTTCCCCTGCTTTCATGTCAGAGCAATTTGATATTTTTGAATATGGATCTGATATCACCCACAACCTGACCAGGAAAAGACAGCTGCTTTTTGCTCTGCAAAACTGCATGGTGAGACAACCCCTTTAATGTTTCTTACTGACAAACTTTAACCCCTTGGAGTTTTGTAGCCTTGTGCCCTGTTGTAAAACGCTCCTTCACCAATTTTCCCTCTAACAGACTTACCTTGAATAGGAGAGCTAAAATGTTTAAAAGGCCAGGGGAAAAGAGTGACACAAACACAAGTTGCACATCTTAATTACATCTTTATTTGAAACAACAAATACAAAATTTACGTAATATTAAAAACACTTAAATGTACAAAGTTAGGAAGGTGTCGACTCATATAAAACCTGAAGCACCCGCACCATAGAAATTGTTGGAAACAAACCCTGAGTATTAATAATAAAAAAAAAACAAGAACAGGATAACAAGTGAGTAACACCATTATTTCACCAAAACATGATCACCATATATGGCCCAAATTTTTTACAAACTGTTACAACACAGGCCTCAGAAATGAAGGAGTACCTTTTAGATTTTGGAATATCCTTGTTTGGCAACATTTTTAGGTTTTATGGGGTGCATATGACACTTTGATCTCTTTTAATAAGGTTTTTGTAGAGAGTTTTAGTATAATAAAAAAAATTTAAACTCATCCCCACAGAAAACAAGCCCATAATCAGGTCCTGAATACAGAAAAATAAAAAGTTATGGCTGTTTAGAATAGGACAACATAAAACACAATTTTTTACAGACATATTTCTATTGTTTAAAATTAAAAAAATGTAAAAAAAAAAATATAAAATGTATATCATTGTAAGTGCACTGGCCCCCCTAGTAAAGTTATTATATCATTTATACCGCACGGCAAAAAGCTGTAAAATTTAAACCCAAAAAGCAATGACGAATTGCGTTTTTTTAATGAGAGCCATGAAGGGTGTTGAATCCAAAATGAGTGACTTATGAAAGATTTCACCTGTCTTGGTACTTTGGGGGTTTTTAAAGTGTGACATGGCACCCACCAAAATCTGCGTTCCAAAAGCCAAAACGCGCTTTCCCCCTTTGTATGCCATGCACCCAAAACAGCAAGGGTTTACAACCACATGTAGGGTATTGCCAAACTTGGAGTGCTTTTCTTCCATGATTCTTTGTAAAAATTAAACATTTCATCTAAAATTGCAGATTGTTGGGAAAAAATTTTTTTCTTCATTTTTACAGCCAAATGCTGAAAAAATTTGTTAAACACCTGTGGGGTCTATATATCACTATACCCCTAGATATATTTCTGAAGGGGTGTTGAGTTTCCAATATGGGGTCTTTTTAGGGGTGTTTATTAAGTTTTTGAAACCTAAGGTGTCCGCAAACCTGAAATAGCGCCTAAAGAAAATCGTATTGAAAATAGACATCAAAGTCCAATAGACGCTCCTCTTACTCTGAGGCTTGTGGTTGAGCCAAATAGCACACTAGGGCCACATATGGTATATCTCTGAAAACAGCAGAATCTGAGGAATCAATATTATGTTGCACTTCCTTGGTCACATCTACTATGTTCTTTTGAATAATGGATAAAAATTGAAAATCTGCAAAAGAAGTGAAATTTTAAAAAGACATTTAAAAAATGATGGCAACTTAGGCTATGTTCACACGGCTTAACTGCGGGGCGTAATTCCACCCCGCAATTACGCGTGTGGTCGGGGGCGGGTGCGGGGGGAGCGAGCGGGGGGCCGGCACTTCGCCGGCCCATAGACCAGTCATTGCTAGCGGCGCGTATACGCCGCTAGAAAGTGACGTGTCAATTATCTCCCCGCCCGGCGGATTCACCGGGCAGGGAGAGGAGACAGAATCCATAGTTCTCTATGAGAGCTGTGGTATTACCGTAGTTACTGGGACGGATTCAGCCCGTAATTGGTGCACTTTGGCGCGTAATTACGGACTGAATTATGTCCCAGAATAAGCCGTGTGAACATGGCCTTACAGTAGACATATGGTAGATGCTAGTTTTAAACTATTTTTGAAGATTGAAAGTTTTCAAATTTTTCATGATACTTTGATATTTTTCACAAATAATCAAGGACTTTTTTTTCTTACTTACTTAATGCACAATTGGGAAGAAAATTGTCACAGCTGCTCTCATAGCTCAAATTCACTCACACATCACATATCCATAGGAAGCCAGCCCAAGCAGGGGAAGTCAGCACATCAAACAATTCTCATTTAAATTTGTTGGTACCTGGCTCAGTCTAATACACATGGGACTGGAAAACAAAGGAGCTAGGAGACAGCTGGGCACCGTTAATTCATAAGGATTTACGGGTGAACAGTTCATCACAGGTCCAACCTGGTTTCATATTTTAAAATATGAAACTTTCCACACATCCAGCTGCCACTCCCACGTTCATAGGGTGCAGGGTAAGGGAGAAATCCAAAGCTGGCCATAGGAATCAAATAGGACTGGCGTGTTTGGTACCAGGCAGTAGCTTAGGCCCATCCGGTTCTGATGGTATCACTGGCTCAGTCAGTGTCAAGGCCCTGCTGCAGTATGGCACATTTGTTGTTTCAGTTTGTTGTCTTGATCATCGACCTCTCCTGCCTTATTCTCGGTCTCTAATCTATAGCTACCTAAGGTTGGTTTGCAGCCTTGTTGTAACGGACCGGTCTTATAACCAACGAGGAACTGGTGGCAGTCTACTGGGCTGGCAGAGCTCTGTTTAACCAGTGTGGGTAAACAGACCTCTCCCAGCCGTTCAGAGTCGTGGGCGAGTAGGGTGTCCTCTCGCACTCCTTGGGTCTTCCTGTGCTCATGTGGACAGGGGTTAACTGTGAAACCGTATCCGGCTGACCTTGTGCACCGCTGGGGGGATTGCAACGTCACGATACACTCCAAGTCAGGCCGGCGACCCTCGAGTGGGCCCGGCAGGCGACCCTCGAGTGGGCACGACCGTCGGGTTTTCCTGACAACAATGTTTCATTAGAAAACAGTCTGTGAATCACATAGATAGGTAAAAGTGATTCTCACATAAAGTGACACATGTCAGAATTCAAAACGGGGCTCTGTCAGGAAGGCCAAAACTGGCTCGGCGCTAAGGGGTTAATACAGTACATGCCAATATCCTGCTGGCCTTATCAGGAGCTGAATGACACTGAATGCTGTTATGTAATCAATGATCTAACAGTACACTCAGATCCGTCTCAACAAAAGTGGTCTGATGATGTTTTGTATAAATGCTTTGATCTAGCACAATGTGCTTTTCCATTAACTATTCTAACGCAAACACGATAGTTAGAGCCCGGGAAGGGAAGAAAAACATACTTTTTCCCGATAATAAGCTCTGTTATTACTGAGCAGTAGGGTGTGACAGTGGTTGGAGGCCGGGCGTCGGTCTGGCCTTTTTTGGCCAAGTGTTCCCTCCATTTCAACTCATGCATTCGCGGCATGTGACTAGACATGTTGGTGGTGGTTAACCACTAAATGTTCTTGCCTCTACTTATGCGTTTACGGCAAAGGCGGCATACGACATCGCTGGGTGAATCAGAGGCTTGCTCAAAGAAGGCCCAGGCTTGAGAGGTCCTGGACCTTTTTGACGGCGATAAGCGAGGAGCGGGGTTTGCGCTGACCGTGGCTGGCGGAATCATATCGCGGACTTCTAGACCGCCAACTCCTTTTGTGGCGGGACCCGTATTGACATTACCCCATCGTCTTCTCCTGTCCTAGTTAGAAGCGGGCGCAAGCAAATTCTGTGGAAAAGACCAGTGAATCCGCAATGTCGTCATCATCATCATACACAGGTGACTTGTCGTCTGACTTTCTGCATCAGAAGCTGCGGGCTACAAGCAAGGGGCATGCAAGGCTGTTGCGAACCGCCGGATTTTGCCGATGACGGCTTCCTTCAACTCCTCTGATGGCATCAGTAATGGGCGTCAGAGCAGACTAAACATCCTCGTGATCTGTTTAACATGCTTCTGAACCAACCGAAATTTTGTCTATTAGAGGTCTTCAATCAGACTGTGGTGAATATAGAATTGCTGTTTTAAGATTTACGTAGATGCTGCGTCATGAACAGTGCTGGGTGCGCAAAAGTCAAAAAACACGTAACTGTATGTTTTGATATAATAAACGGTATTTTTTGCACCTTTCAATTCACCTGTGGTGAATATAGAATTGCTGTTTTAAGATTTACGTAGATGCTGCATCAATGAACAGTGCTGGGTGCGCAAATGTCAAAAAACACGTAACTGTTATGTTTTGATATAATGAACGGTATTTTTTGCACCTTTCAATTCACCTGTGGTGAATATAGAATTGCTGTTTTAAGATTTACGTAGATGCTGCGTCAATGAACAGTGCTGGGTGCGCAAAAGTCAAAAAACACGTAACTGTTATGTTTTGATATAATAAACGGTATTTTTTGCACCTTTCAATTTCACCTGTGGTGAATATAGAATTGCTGTTTTAAGATTTACGTAGATGCTGCATCAATGAACAGTGCTGGGTGCGCAAAAGTCAAAAAACACGTAACTGTTATGTTTTCGTACGATACCCGTTATTTTTGGCAACAAACAACCTGTGCTGACTACAAGATTGCTGGATTGTAATTTAAGTGCAAGGTGGATATATCAACAGTCACAGGTGTAATGGGTAAATTGAACACCTATCTGAAATGTATACTGATAATAAAAGTGGAGTTTTGCAGCTAACAAAGAGACCTGCAGTTACTAGAAATGATGTTTATCCAATATAAGTTCAGGTTGCCCAATATCCAGGAAATATTTCAATAGCAAACTGTTAATAATAAAGATATTCCACTACAATGTCTACACTAAGTCTTGGTGAACTTTATCCAGTGTTCTTTATAGATAGAGCTTGTCTGTGTTCGCCCGCGGGGGCCCCTCCCGCTCCCACCGCCGTGAATTTACAGCGGTAGATGCTGCTTTAAAATTCTCTAGCTAACTACATAAAATCTTCAAATCTCTAATCTAACTAAATTGGAAGGATCACAGCTAATAGTAGAGGTTTCTCTTTGCAGAAATAGACTAATTTCGCTGAGCTGTTTGGCCACAGGCAGAGCGCAGGTCCTATCCCTTTGAGACGCTGAGAGACACTGAGGCTGAAACAGGAAACGCTGTTCTATGTAAAACGAGGTCATGTGATTTTTCCAGCCAATCGCAACCATACACATCCCAGTCATGACGTCGCACACACATCTCACCCTGCTCTATTCTGTAATCTCATTTGCTGGCCGCCAAAATTACAGGAAGCGGCAAAAAAGGCGCGATCTTAATAGATGATGCACAGATTTTAACCTTAATTATCGCATGATCTGGAAATTTCGATCACCATAAAAACCTTGCCGATTTCAACTTTGTCAATAAAAATCGCTCAACACTAGTCAAAACTGACTGTCATGGTAAGGGATATATTTAGATGTCATACCTCTTCTATACTACTGTTATACCTCACAGATGGACTCCGTACTACACACAGTTGTTATGTGTTATGTAAGCATTTAATTCACACACATACATACACATGCACAATACTTACAACACCCCACTAACAAACATCCCACAGTTCCAAATGTGCATCTGCTGTACCCCCACATCACAAACAACACAGATTGCTCCTCTAGGTCATCCTCATTTTAAAGAGACAATGCCCATGCTGTTTCCTTTCATACTCATTTTGTTCCCCTGCAGCAATTTTTGTCATAAAGACTGCACCTCGTTCAATCTGATTTTTCATGCAGTCCTCTTTGTCATACAGATTTGTTTTACATGCTCCAAAACAACAGTTTTAACCTCTTAACCACTATTTTGTCCATCTGTAATTTTATGTGGGAATACATTTTTAAAGTGGTATTCCCATAACATTGATTTTGCTTTAAGCTTGTAGACAATGGTAAAAAAATTATTACTAAATACATTGCTTTCTGATTTTGCTTCATTTCATAGTTATAGCAGGTCTTATCACCTGCCTGTTTACAAAAAAGGTTTCTAGGCTGCTGAACACCTCTCTCTACTCTAGCAGTTTTGCTGGGATAGTGATGCCATTCCCTGTTTTGTCTTATTAGCAGAACAGGAGCTTGTTTAAGGGGTTGTCTCACTTCAAAGATTAGCTTTTAATATTTATGGAACAGTAAATGAAGACATTTTCCCAATATACTGCTTTGTTTATTTTCAGTTGTTGAGGAGATAAGAATGATTTTTCCTGCTTTGAGTGCAGGTTTTTTTTTAGGTTACCAACGTTCGGTCTGCTGCTCTCTCTACTATTTGTCTTATTTGATAGCCAGGACTTAGTCACCCCAGGTAAGCACTGAGGATGCCTGCTGCTTGAGACTTTAAGTGTTATCTGATCCAACAAGCAAATTAAACTAATTAATTTTATTTACTTTTCTATGTAGCCCTCTGCACTTTAGATAAGCTTCTCCTGCTTTCATGTCAGAGCAATTTGAATATTTTTGAATATGGATCTGATATCACCCACAACCTGACCAGGAAAAGACAGCTGCTTTTTTCTCTGCAAAACTGCATGGTGAGACAACCCCTTTAATGTTTCTTACTGACAAACTTTAACCCCTTAGAGCTCTGTAGCCTTGTGCCCTGTTGTAAAACAGCTCCTTCACCAATGTTCCTCTAACAGACTTACCTATGAATAGGAGAGCTCAAATGTTTAAAAGGCCAAGAGAAAAGAGATGACACAAACACAAGTTGCACATCTTAATTACATCTTTATTTGAAACAACAAATACATATAATACGTAAATATTAAAAACACTTAAAATGTACAAAGTAGGAAGGTGTCAGACTCATATAAAACACTGAAGCACCCGCACCATAGACTTGTTGGAAACAAACCCTGAGCTATTAATAATAAGAAAAAAAACAAGAACAGGATAACAAGTGAGTAACACATTATTTCACCAAAACATGATCACCCATATATGGCCCATTTGTACAAACTGTTACTAACACAGGCCTCAGAAATGAAGGAGTACCTTTTAGATTTTGGAATATCCTTGTTTGGCAACATTTCAGGTTTTATGGGGTGCATATGACACTTTGATCTCTTTTAATAAGGTTTTTGTAGAGAGTTTTAGTATTAATAAAAACATCAACTCATCCCACAGAAAACAAGCCCATAATCAGGTCTGAATACAGAAAAATAAAAAAGTTATGGCTGTCAGAATAGGACAACATAAAAACACAATTTTTTACAGACATATTTCTATTGTTTAAAATTAATAAAATATAAAAAAAAAAAAAATATAAAATGTATATCATTGTAAGTGCACTGGCCCCCATAGTAAAGTTATTATATCATTTATACCGCACGGCAAACGCTGTAAAATTTAAACCCAAAAAGCAATGACAGAATTGCGTTTAAATGAGAGCCATGAAGGGTGTTGAATCCAAAATGAGTAACTTATGAAAGATTTCACCTGTCTTGGTACTTTGGGGGTTTTTAAAGTGTGACATGGCACCCACCAAAATCTGCGTTCCAAAAGCCAAAACGCGCTTCCTCCTTTGTATGCCATGCACCCAAACAGCAGTTTACAACCACAGGTAGGGTATTGCCAAACTTGGAGTGCTTTTCTTCCATGATTCTTTGTAAAAATTAAACATTTTCAGCTAAAATTGCAGAATGTTGGGAAAACATTTTTTTCTTCATTTTCACAGCCAAATGCTGAAAAAATTTGTTAAACACCTGTGGGGTCTATATACTCACTATACCCCTAGATATATTTCTGAAGGGGTGTAGTTTCCAATATGGGGTCTTTTTAGGGGTGTTTATTAAGTTTTTGAAACCTAAGGTGTCCGCAAACCTGAAATAGCGCCTAAAGAAAATCGTATTGAAAATAGACATCAAAGTCCAATAGACGCTCCTCTTACTCTGAGGCTTGTGGTTGAGCCAAATAGCACACTAGGGCCACATATGGTATATCTCTGAAAACAGCAGAATCTGAGGAATCAATATTATGTTGCACTTCCTTGGTCACATCTACTATGTTCTTTTGAATAATGGATAAAATTGAAAATCTGCAAAAGAAGTGAAATTTTAAAAAGACATTTAAAAAATGATGGCAACTTAGGCTATGTTCACACGGCTTAACTGCGGGGCGTAATTCCGCCCCGCAATTACGCCGTGTGGTCGGGGGCGGGAGCGGGGGAGCGAGCGGGGGGCCGGCACTTCGCCGGCCCATAGACAGTCATTGCTAGCGGCGCGTATACGCCGCTAGAAAGTGACCTGTCAATTATCTCCCCGCCCGGCGGATTCGCCGGGCAGGGAGAGGAGACATAATCCATAGTTCTCTATGAGAGCTGTGGATTACCGTAGTTACTGGGACGGATTCAGCCCGTAATTGGTGCACTTTGGCGCGTAATTACGGACTGAATTACGTCCCAGAATAAGCCGTGTGAACATGGCCTTACAGTAGACATATGGTAGATGCTAGTTTTAAACTATTTTTGAAGTTTGAAAGTTTTCAAATTTTTCATGATACTTTGATATTTTTCACAAATAATCAAGGACTTTTTTTTCTTACTTACTTAATGCACAATTGGGAAGAAAATTGTCACAGCTGCTCTCATAGCTCAAATTCACTCACACATCACATATCCATAGGAAGCCAGCCCAAGCAGGGGAAGTCAGCACATCAAACAATTCTCATTTAAATTTGTTGGTACCTGGCTCAGTCTAATACACATGGGACTGGAAAACAAAGGAGCTAGGAGACAGCTGGGCACCGTTAATTCATAAGGATTTACGGGTGAACAGTTCATCACAGGTCCAACCTGGTTTCATATTTTAAAATATGAAACTTTCCACACATCCAGCTGCCACTCCCACGTTCATAGGGTGCAGGGTAAGGGAGAAATCCAAAGCTGGCCATAGGAATCAAATAGGACTGGCGTGTTTGGTACCAGGCAGTAGCTTAGGCCCATCCGGTTCTGATGGTATCACTGGCTCAGTTCAGTGTCAAGGCCCTGCTGCAGTATGGCACATTTTGTGTTTCAGTTTGTTGTCTTGATCATCGACCTCTCCTGCCTTATTCTCGGTCTCTAATCTATAGCTACCTAAGGTTGGTTTGCAGCCTTGTTGTAACGGACCGGTCTTATAACCAACGAGGAACTGGTGGCAGTCTACTGGGCTGGCAGAGCTCTGTTTAACCAGTGTGGGTA
>JAODAL010072268.1:0-15181 GCA_025379985.1 Phyllomedusa bahiana
AGGCCCCCCCCAATTAGGGAGGTTTCACCCCATTTGCAGTTGAGTGCCCGGGGAATTTATAAACCTTTTAAAATATGTTTAAAAAATCAGTGTAATGAATGAAACAAAAACCAATGCCATAGTGTTCCCTCCATTCCCCCAAACCAGACTTGATCAAAAACACAACCTGGGAACCTTTTTGTGGGTGCAGAAACCCCGCAGAGGGTTCTCTGGAAGGGCCCCCTTTGGGCCATACCCAAATACTCCTGAAAGTCCCCAACCTAAATGAAACTTGGGGAAGGGGGGCCCCCCCCTGGGTGTATGCCCTTCCCCACTGCAAAAAAGTGACTGCGACCAATTAAACATCATGAACTTTTCCCTTTCCTTTCCCTTTTTCCCTTTTCCCACAGCCCTGGCCAAAAGTTTTGGGGGACTGGGTACAAATGGGAATTTTACAAAATCTACTGCATCAGGTTTTTTAATGGGGGGGGAAATGTTTTTTTTTTTAAAAATTTCCGAAAGTTTATAAAGATGATCAGCTTTAAAAAACAATTAATTTCAAAGTAATAGTTTCCTAGAAACTGAACTTTTTCCCCCAAAACCCATTTTAACTTTATTGCAGGCCGCCTTAAAAGACCACTAACATCGTTTCAGTGATTGCTTCCATTAACACAGTGGGGGGTTGGGGGGTTTTATGGGGGACAGGGCGGGGATCAATTGTCAAGGGTTAAGTAAAATCACACCACTGGACACTTTAAAAAGGAGGCTTGGTGCTTGGGGCATCATTTTCCTTCCTGTTAACCATGGGTTTATTTTTTAAAAAAAAAACATGGTTTTCAATTTATCATTTCACGGGACAAAACTGGGCCCAACCCGGGAAAGTATCGCTAAAAAGAATTTCACCTCATTCCAAACAATCTAACCGCATCATCAAAAAATTTTTAAGGGGAGGGTTCCATTGTTGCCAAAAAAAGGGTCCAAAGGGGCCCAAAAAGAAACCCCAACCCCCAGGAAACCACCCCTAAAAGTGTTTCAGTTCGGAAACGGGCTACCACAGTGCAGAGCTTTTCTCAGGGAAAAGGCAGCAGGGAGGTGTAAAGGGAACTGCACCCCTGTGAGGGGGGAACTCCCCTGGGGGCAAGGCCCGGGGTCCAAAGGAAGGGGAGCAAAGAAGCCACTTCCCTTTTCCAGAAAAAACTCAGGGGGAAAGACTTTAATTTTGGGCCCAAAAGGGACCCGGGAGGGGGCTGCGAGGACGGGGGAAAGTCAAAAACTCTGAAAAAATCCCCTTTCCCCAATGTTTGGAACATCAGGGAAAAAACTTTTCGGGGAAAAACAAGGTTAAACGATACCACCAGTCTCTTTTCCCTGCCAACTGTAAAAGCATCCAGAAACCATTCTTTGTGGGTTTCTTTTCCCAAAAAATGGGGAAACGGTTTTTCTAACAGTCTTTCCTAAAAACACATCCCCGAATTTAAAAAATGGTTTCCCAAATTTTTCCCCCAAAGAGCAAATTTTTTACCAACCTCCCCAAAAGCAGTTTTTGGTTTATTAACAATCCTTTTCCACCTGATGGAGCACCTTTCCAAAAGCAAAGGGGTAACTAAAAAGGGTCCCGGGAAAAAAAACATAGAGATTTTGGGTTTCCCGGGCCCGGGAAAATCCCCCGAACTTAATCCCAAAGAGGAAATTGTGGGCAATCACCAGAGACGGGTGGGGGCAAAACCCAAAAAACCAAAAAAATTGTGACAAAAGGGAAGCATTATTGTGCAAGAAAAGACGCTATCGTCAGGATTTGGTTTCCCGAAGTTGATTTTAGAGCAAGCCAAGGGGGAATTGCAGGGGGTCCTAAAAAGGGTTCCCCACTGCAAAAATTGGGCTTTTTTTTCATTAACTCCCCTTTTAACGACCAAAAAAAGCTTTTAGTTAATCAAAAAGATTTGGGAACCCTTTTATTTCTTTAAAGTATAAAAAAAACACTACAAACAACCCCATAAAAAAACCAAAAGGGGAACAGATCATGGGGAAAATTAAAATATGTGTCTTCTCAAAACTTTTTGGTCATGACCTTTAAACCCGGGGTGGTTTTTAAAAATAACAAGAGGGGGGCCCAAACCCAAGGGGGGGTCCCTGAAAAATTCAAAAGCTAGGGGCAAGGGCAAAGGTTTGAAATTTACTTACCCCCCCCCAGATAACAATCAACAAAAGGGATGGACTTGGGTAAATTAACTATTAAATCAACAAGGTTTTAAAAATTAAAACCCGAATTTCCTTACAAGGTATAGCTGAACAATTAACGCCACCCCAAAATCAGCCCCAAAAAACTTTGAGGTTATAATGAAAACCCAACCCTTTGATGCCTCTGCCGGGACGCTCAGGGGGAACCGGCGGTCTTGGAAACAGTCCCTTACCATAAAAGGGCTCTGCGAGGACCCCGGCTTCTTGGTTACGCCCCTTGGAGCAACCCTGACAGGGGTTCAGGGGTTCAACACCCTGTTCACCCTCGTCAAGGAGAGGCCCTTTTCCCCCATTCTTGTTCATTTAGGGAAGACATCAATCACCATTCCCGTTTTAAAGGAGGGACCGTTAGAACAGATTTTGATATTTTTGGGGGGACTTCAAGTTGGAATTTTAAGAAAAAACATCAAAAGTCTGTTTCATCTTTTACATTCTTTTAAGCTCATCAGATAGTTGTTAAATTTTCCCTTTTACTGCTATCCTTCCTTTTCAAACAAATCAGATATCTCTCACACATTTTCCTTGAAGAGGGGTGTCTGCTAGAACCAAGAAAGTCAAGGCCATCCCCTCCCCCCGATGATACAGAGCTTTTGGGGAATGTGTCAAATCACAAATCTTATACTACATGCAATTAAAATTTTTCCCTTTTAGCAACCACCAATTAACCAATCGTGTGAAAAATAGTCATGTGATTAAAAAGTTCTTTTTGGAATGTCATTTACTGATTAAACTTCAATTTCTGCCCAGCCCTACTTCCAGCTCCCTCCCGGGCAGCAATAAAATAAAAATTGGGAAGGTATTTAATTGGGATAAGGAGGGAACAAAAGTTTTTCCCACACGATTTAACATCTGACAAAAAAAAGAATATCACTAAAAAAAAGTCTTAAAAAAATTAAAGATAAATTTAAAGTAATTTTACATTAAATAAGCCACGATGTTGACTCGTTAATTTTTTTCCTTTTTAATACAAACAATTTGAGATATTTTTCTGATTTTTACCCTTTTTTTCTATTTTTTATAACACAAAGCCACACGCCCCCTAAGCTTTGGGGCCTGTGGTCCCTCCAAGCAGGATTTCTATCCGACATGCTTTAAAATTTTTTTCTCTGATTTCCAGCCTTCCGAAACTTTAAAACATGTTAGGCCCAAAATTATGCTCTAAAATTTTCCCAATGCGCCCACACACGGGGAGGCCGGGGAAATTTTAAAAACCGCTTTATGAGCCCTTCGGGCACGGAAAACATCAGGTCAGTTTTTTATGGAAAAGACATGAAAACGGGCCACCTCAACGCACCGCTCTTTTAAACATGTCGCCCCAAAAAAAAAATTTCTATTAAAAATATATTTTTTTCTTTAAAAAAAAAAAAAAGACTGATACAAAATCTATAAATTTTTTTCACGAGCCTCTAACTCCCCTTTAGCATTTTAACAAATTTCTAGAGAAGCCGGGTTTGAGTCCCGTGGAAACACGTTTTTAAAAAATTTTTATCAGTCCCTTTTTTTTTTATTTTAAATTTAAAGAATCAATAAATTAAATAGACATGTGGGTTTTTTTAATATTTTTTAAATTTGGGGAAAAAGAGTTTTCGCCCGGAGGTTTATTCCGTATAATCATTTTCAGGTCAAATTAAAAAAATTTCAAAACACGTTCTAACCCTCTCCCATTCCCGCTGTATGGGCTCAAATATCAAAATTCCCAAATCCCATTTGTCCCCTTGCTGTATGTTTTTTTTATTGTGTTAAATACTACAATTCCCCGCTTGGGATTGCGAAGTTCCCCTTTGATGTGTATCTCCAGTGTACCATATCTGTTATCATAGCGCCATCTCCTATACCCCCCTGCCATGCTGTGTCCATGGAGCCTTTTTAATTCCCCCCGTAATCTTTTTCCTATTCCCCCCCCCACCCCCACTCCCGCTAAAATTTGGGCCCCTGGGGCCCCTCCCACTTTTTGTTTTACCTCTGATTGTTTTTGTTTGGGATCAAGCTTAAATATATCCCCTCACTCTGGTTTGGGCCCTTGGACACTTGTGCCCGGGGCCAAGTGTGGCCCCACAAGGTTAAAATACCCGAATTAAACCAGGGGTTTACAAAGGATTTCAAAAGGGAACTTTTACAACTTTCTCTCCCACAAAAAGCCCCCCTAACCTGTCCTAAACTAAGCTTTTCTTTTCCCCCATTAAAACGCAATCTCCATCTCCTCACAATTATTGCTTATCCCCATTTCTCCCTCTCTGGTAATTTTCTCTACATCTCCCCCCATCCCCTACCCTCACAAAAAGTTTCCCGCCACCAACCTCTTCCCCACAAATTTACCCCCCCTCCGACCAAACAAACCCCGCCCCCCAAAAAAACAGCTTTTTCCCACTCCCACCTGCTCACAACTCCCCACTGGGCCCTTTAGGCTTTCCGGGGACAAATCCCCCCAACCCAGGGCCCACCCACAGGACATTCCCAAATCGTTCTCACCCCGGGGGTTTTAACAGATTCACCCCCTACAAAATTTCCCTTTAACCCCCTTTAACCTAAAAACCAATACCTCTGACCCCGCTCCCCCCATCCCCCTCCTTTTAGGGTCTCTGGAATTTCAACCGGTCTGTATGTAAAAACTTTTCCCACAACAAGAAATTGTTTTATCTCACGCAACCTACTCTTCCTTTGGGGCCCGACTGAAACCCCGGCTGACCCCCCCCGACACAGTCCCCCCCTGCCGCCCCTCTTTTTAGCGGCCCCCCAACTTTAAAACCCCCACTCCCCGCACTGGTAACAAGCATTTTTGGGGGCGTCGGCCCCTCGTTGTCCCGCCCCCTGTTCCCTTTTCCCCACTTTCCCCCCTCTGCCCTTTCCCCCACAAATCCTTTCCCCCTTTGGTTTCACTCTTCCCATCTACAAACCCCTCCAACCTCCCAAATGGCTGTTTTCCCACCGACCCCCCCCTGCACACCTTTTTCGACCACTTTTCCTTTTTTTCTTTTTCCACTTTTTTTTCCACCGCCCTCCCCACTATCTTTATGGGGATTTCAATATCCCAATGACAACCCCCACCTGCTTTTCCAAAAACTCCTTTAAACCGCCCCCTCCTTTGGGCCCTTTCCCCTTGGGGCCCTCAGGGGCCACTCATAAAATGGACCCCACACTGGAAACCCCATTTTTCAAACCCCCTCTGCCCCCCATCTACCTCTCAAACTCCCCCCCCCCCATATCTGACCCAACAAAAAACCCGCTTACCTTCTCCACCCTCCCCCAAACCCACCCGCTCCTCCCCGTCCATACCAGTGCGACCCCCAGCTGGGAACCCCACAAAAAAACCCAACCGTCTCAAATTCCTCTACTTTTCCCTTGCCCCTCTTTCAAACCCCTTTTCCCCATTTAATGACCCAGACGCAGCCACCACTTTTTTTACAAAAACCAAAAACCAAACACCCCCACCCTTTACTCGTCCCCTCTCACACCCCAACAGAACCCGGGGAAAAATCAACAGACAAAACCCCGGCCCCTTAAAAGAAATCCCCCAAACAACTTAGGCCGGGGCTTCCAGAATTGCAAAGCCGCTGGAAAAAAAACTCAATTTTCCCCCGAGACTTTTCCCCCAAACAAACAATCCTACAAAACATTTTTAAAACTGCACCACCTCACCAAAAAACTATTTCAAACCCAAACCCCCCCTACCTCCCTGTCCCCCCAACCCCAACAATTATTTTAAAACCTTTAACTCTCGCCTCCCCCCCCCCAACCTCCTCCCCCCCCCCCCTTTCAGCAGACGACCTTTCCATTCACTTTTTCCCCCAGAAAAAATCAACCCATCAGAGAAAACTTTAAACCCCAGTCCCCCCACCCCCCCCTCTCCCCTTGCAAAAAGCTCCACCCCCTTAACCTCTTCCCCACTGTCACTCATACAACCTTTCCCTCCCTACGTCCAAAACCCAACCCCCCACTACCTGTAGTCCCGGCCCACTGCCCATCCCACCTCTCCCAACCTCAGTTCTTAATTTATCCCAGGGGGCCCCCCCCCTCTCCCTTTTTTTCCCAAATAAAACGCTAACAACCTCCTGGCATTTCTTTCCCCCTTTTTCCCCCTTTAAACATGACTAAAAAATAATTTTTCCCCCGCCAAAACCTTAAAAAAACAACCCCTGACACCCTCCCCCTTTTTGTCCAAATAAACCCCCCCATTCCTCCACTTTTTTTCCCCCCCTTTGCTTCCAACTTCCCTTCCCCCCAAAAAGCATTCCAAACCTTCAACCCCGTTTCCTTCCCCCCTCTCCCCCCATCTCCCCCTCCCTTTTTACTTTCCAAAATCCCCCAAACCTTGGTTACCCCCCCAATTTTCCGAACCCCACCCCACCCCCCCCCTACCGAAAACCCCCCCCTTTAAACCCAAAGGGCCCCCCAATGACCTAGGGAACTGCCAAAAACCTCACCCCCTTTCCCCGTTTCTCCTCCTCTTAGGGCCCGGGCCCTCTGCCTTTGGGGCACTGTCGACCATCCCCTCCCTTTCTACAAATCCCCTCCCCTCGCATCACGGGCTTGGGCCCCTTTTTCCTGGAAACCCCCTCGTACCTCACGATCGGGACTTTCATCCTCTCTCTCATTCTCGCACCAAAACCCCCCCACCCCCCCGGGCCCCCTTTTTGTCGGTGGGCCCTCAGGGGTTTAGTCCTGGGGCCTCTACTCTTCTCTCTTTACACTCTTGGCCTGGGGAGCTCCCTACCCACACCGGGCCTTCATTAAAAAAACCCGAATGCTGACGAAACCCCAACTCTACTCTCAGGCCCCCGATTTTCACCTCTCTACCCCTCCCCGATCCCCCGACTGTCTGTCTTCCAATTTTCCCCCTTTTTTTCTCCTCACGCCCCCTAAAACAAAAAGGAGAAAACAGAACAATCAACTTTCCACCATCCAACTCTAAACCCTTGCCCCTGGAACTCTCAAAAACAGTTTTAACGGGTTGACACTCTCACCTGTTTCCCCCCAAGTCCGCTGCCTTGGGGTAACCTCGACTCCACCCCTACTTTCAAACCCCCACATCCAAAACCTTTAAAAACTGCCTGCCGCCCCCACCTGAAAAACATCTCTCGCATCCGCTCATTTTTCAACTAACACTACAAAAATGCTGGTCCATGCCCTTGTTTAACTTCCCCTAGACTAACTACTCAACAAACCCTTCCCCTGGGGCCTCCCATCTAAACACTCCTTTTTCCCCCCCTTCAAAAATTTCCCAACCTTCTGGCCCCCGGGCCCTAATCCCCCCTTTTTTCCCCGCTACCTTTTCCCCTTCCTTTTTCCCCCCCCTGCCCAAACTCTTCACTGGCCCCCTTGCCCCCCCGAATTTTTTTTCAATTTGCTAACTATGGGCCTACCAAAAGGGTTTTCCCAAAACCCCCCTCCCCCCATTAAAATCCTGCCCAATTTTCCAAATATCTCCCCTCACCAATCTTTCCCCTCCTCACAGGAAACCCTTTTTCCCCCTTTTGCTCTCCCCTTATAGCTCCTCACACAACCGCTCCCAAAAACATCTCCCCGTGCTTCACCCACACTCGGAAACTCACTGCCCCAAAAAACATCAACTCTCCCCCCACTTTCACCAGCTTTTAAAAGCAAACCCAAAACCCAATTTTTTCAGGCTTGCCTAAACCTTTTTAAAAAACCCCGCCCGTCACTACAAACCCCCACATAAAAATGTCTGCCCCCCCCCTTCCCGTCTTTTTCCCCCCCTTGTAGATGGTTTTTGCCCTCGGGGGGGTAGGGTCCCCCTCTCCCTCTTCGTGCCCCAAAATCCCTTCATTAATTAAACACTGTACTTGTTTTTTACCCCTTTTTTGTTTTAAGTAACCCCCCCAATGTACAAACCCCCCCGGAAACAAAGGGCCCTTTTAAAAAAAATTAAAAAATAATAATTTAAAAATAAAAATCGGAAATCCAGGAAGGGGGCCGAGGGAAGAATACTCGGAGGAGCTGCACCACCATTAACCTGAAAACGGAAGGCAAGTATATGAGCTGTACCATATAGTGTGCAGTATATTCCGGTGAGCAATATTCATTAATTTAATATACTTAATCAAACAGTGTTATACTATTGCGCTCTTTTTTCCCTAGTTTATTTCTTGTTATGAAACTGGAAACGATGTATCTTACAGTATAAAGAGTAAAGTTCAAAAACGTAGAATACAATAACAATAATATTTACTGAAGAATGAAGCAGTAAAAAACAAAATTCCCGCAAACAGGGCGCAAGTAGGTTTTTTCAAATGTTTCCCCACTTAGAATTGTTTTGCCATTTCCCATATTTCTAATGGTAATATGAATAACACCATTAAAAAGTAACATTCTTTCCCGCAACATAAAAGTTCCTCAATGTCTATGTAGGTGGAAAAATAAAAAGTGATGGCTTTCAGGAGGCGAGGAGGAAAACAAAATAGAGCCATATTATTATGACCGTCCTTCAGGAAGGGGTTAAAATGGTCAGAATGTAAAATATGCTTCTGGTTGCAGTCACTACACTTGAGGCACTAAAATGCTGTGGCCGATCAGGTTGGAAGGCACTTTTTACACAATATGCACCTTAAGTCAGTTACATCACTGAGGGCTGTATGATCACTAGAAGGGGCTAAGTCCCACATTACATCTGCAGTGAGGAGGAGTCTGTAGTGGCAGCGCATAGTCTTGACTTTATGCAAACAACCTAATTGGAATAAGAGAAAAGCACCAGCTGTTCCACGGTTCCCAGAATATTTTATTTTTTTAAATTTACAGAAAAAAAGCTTTCCACATTTTTATACTTTTGAAGCTCCATGTGTGGTGACAAAACATCTTCAGTCTAATGTTTGGGTTTCCGGTGTGTTCCATTTATATCGATGTCATTTTATAACTAATGATGAGCGATTACGTTGACTATCGTCATCGGGTCGATAGTCGATATCGGCAATTATCAATAAGATATCCGATAGTCGATAATAGATTATCGCCGATGACCATTAAAGTCTATGGGAGAGGAACAACACCTTCATTCTTACACCCAAACAAGGCGGGGAGAAGCTGAAAATTAACATCCACAACAGTCAAATGGATACGTGCTACATCTTAGGCAAACACCTTAGGTTATAAAACCCACAGAAAAAAAATCACACCCCATTCCACTATCCCTGTCTTGCACCACAGCATGACCCTTAAAACCCTGCATGACCCACAATTAAAAAAGTGCCAGAAGGCAGTAGGATTTGAACCATCATTTTACTTGAACGGGAAACATTGAATATCCCTGTCCTGGAACGCAGCATGACCCCAAACATGCATGACACCAGATTAAAAAGTGCAGGAAAAAAGGATTTCTTTCAACCACCATTTTTAGTTGAACTGGACATTGACTATATCTGTCCTGTACCGCAGTATGCCCCTTTTAAACTTGTCTGACCCACAGATGAAAAAAGTGCTGGGAAAAGGAGTCTTTCAACCACCATTTTAGTGAACTGGACATTGACTATACCTTTCTTACCACAGTATGACCATTAAACCTGTCTGACCCACAGATTAAAGTGCTGGGAAAAGGAGTCTTTGAACCACCATTTTATTTTGAACTGGACAATTGGACTATACCTGTCCTGGACCGCAGTATGACCTTTAAAAACCTGTCGGACCCCCAAATTAAAAAGTGCCGGGAAAAAAGGATCTTTGAACCACCATTTTAGTTTCACTGGAGATTTGACTATACCTGTCCTGGGCCACAGCATAACCCCTAAAGCTTTTTTTGACCCACAGATCAAAAAAGTGGTACTATGCTATTTTGTACAGTGACTCTCATTTAGTATATTTTTTGGTAACTGAACATTTGTTTACAGAATTTATTTAGGGAAGTTTTATTTATAGTTTTACATTTATCATTTTGCTTTTTTTTAAGTGTGAAAACATAAAACATACACCCCTCCCTGCAGTTTTTAAAGGTATTTTTTTTAAACGTGTAGATGTGTTAATTCGTCTGCACACCCCATAAGTAATAAAAATGTCCTAATCATCCCCAAAACACTTCTTAGTTGAGAAGACATTTGCCCTCCTGGCTTCTGAGAGTGATTCAGCCAATTAATTCATTGGTTTAATTTTTTCTCCAAATCCTTCTTCAGTGATTAGGGACAGACTCCCTGGAGATCAAATGATGCGACCCCCATAGTGACTCCAGCCCCAGAAAATTTTGAAGGCCTCAAATTGTGCAATTTGTGTCCAGCCCTGGGGCCCTTTTGACAGTACTTAACCTCACAGGGAAAACACCTTTTTCAAAATCTGATTGTTTTAGAGAAAATTTGAAAGCTCTCCTGATTGCCCCTAACGGTGGAGAGCCGTGCTGCCCTTAGCCATCTGTTAACACGGAGGTTCCAGCTGCCAGGGGCCAGACTTACAGTGGGTGCGGTGAGAAGGCCCAGGCTAACGTCTGTCCCTCTATTAACACGCAGGTTCAGCTGCCAGGGCCGGAAGTTACAGTGGGTGCGTGAGAAGCACAGGCTGGCGTCCCGCACATCTATTTTACACGGTAAAAAAAATGCCCTTAGACGCAGCAACGAAAAAAACAGGTCGTGCTGAAGCAGAGTGCCGAAGTGTGTGTAGACCTACAGCATTCTCACAGTACTACAGTTAAGACCTGGGTAGCGTTGCCCTCTGTATGAGTGAGGACCACCAATGTGAGATTCACTTGGAAATCTAATGGTGGTTAAACGTCCTGTTAACATCACAGGTGCCCTTTTTTTCACTTGGCATTCTTTTTGCTTCTTTTTACTCAACGTGCTGGAGGAAATTGTCTGGTTCATTTCGTTCGCTTGTCCAGGGCTCACCATACTCCATGTCATCGGTACTATCCTTCTTTGTTCGGCGTCATGGCTTATGGTCAATACCTGGGAGTACAATTTGATGTGGTTGTGGTGCTTTACACTGAGTTGGGGGTCTGGATTGTGGTGCAGGTGGGGTTGGCGTGTAATATCATCAACTAACGGGGTTATAAATAGGATTTGACATGCGCTTGTTCCAAATTGAAACTCGTGGGCAGGGGGGGAAGAGGTGGGGGGGCCATTAAATAGTACAGACTTTTTCACTAGCCCCTTATAAACATTTTCTTAGTTCAAACTCTTTAACAACATAATGTCAAAAGAAAAAAGAACATTTTGTATGACAAGGGAATCCATCTAATGGGTAGGATGAAGAGCCACATGTAAATCACGATCGGGCAAGAACGACAGGACATAGGCCTTCCCAATAATGACCCACTGCCCAACAACACACAGATGAAGGCCCAAAGGATTGAAACAGGAACCCATTCACGTTAATTAAGATGGGGTACTCAAGGTACCTTGGACCCAGAGGGCCCATGGCCTTATTGACACAAAAATGAAAAACAAATAACAACAAAAAAAACCAAATGGGAAAAAGGGTAGGTGGGTTAGGGAGGTGTAGAGGGACGGAGAATAGGAGTCGGGGAAAGGGAAAGTAGTGTTACTGCCTGGCAATGGGAAAGGCACAACAAGGTGGAATGTAGTCAAAACTCAGTAAGAAGGTTCCACGGTGTAAAACTCTTCGAACGCCAAGGAGGCAAGGAATGTTTAGCTGTCGGCTAGCTGCCCCCCAAAGCCCGAAATTTATGGGCTGGATTGATATATGCATCCAAGGGGCCAAGTCCGAGAGACCTTATTAGCGTCCTCGTGCCCGACGTGCGCAATTTAGTTCCTCCTTCTCGTGGATAAATGCGACTTCGCAAACCATTCCGATCATGGAAGGGAATTAGGTCTGACTCATTTGACGCCGGGAATCACTGTCTTTGCCGCTTGACAGGAGATGCATTGTCAAGGATTTCTTATATGAAGACTTTGTGAGCAGTGCAGCAAGAACAGAAGTGTGGCTTCTGGAGGAATCTGGAACATGAGACCCCAGTACAATCTTTAATGTGCCTGAAGGACCCTATCTCCCAGAAGTTCCTCACCGTGACCGACACCCCACCAGATATGGTCATGGTTCCCGGCCTCCTGACAACACCTCCAGCATCTGTCAGGGACATTAGGATACCATTTATGCAACAAAACCGGCACCCTGTACCATCTCGAATGGACCTTAAAGCAGGTCTCTTGAGCTTTGCAGGCTATGACCGCTTTATGAGTGAGGAAATAGCATTTCTTCCACTGCTCAGCAGTAAAAGTTTTCTGGAAGCTCCTTTTCCCAGGCTTCACCAATAATGGGATGCGCTTGAGAAGCTGGCAAGAGAAGCCA
This sequence comes from Phyllomedusa bahiana, assembly GCA_025379985.1. Lineage (NCBI taxonomy): Eukaryota > Metazoa > Chordata > Amphibia > Anura > Hylidae > Phyllomedusa > Phyllomedusa bahiana. The sequence goes on from JAODAL010072268.1 coordinate 12,457, forward strand.
TTGATATAACATGGAAATTAAGTGTCTTGGTAGCTTAGGAGCGACACACAGCTTTTCAAAAGAAGTAAGAGGCCTATGTATGTCCTTTTTCGAGACGGTAGAGGTAAAAAAGTGCCGGAGTTGCAGGTACTCAAAATGGTATTTAGTAGCGAGAGGGCGGCCTGTAAAAAAAACTACTTTAATCGGGGAGTAGATTCCCGTTCTTAACTGCACCTGGACCGCACAGGATAGGGTTTAAATCTAGAGCCCCTAAAAAGCAGCCACTTGAGCGACCCGGGGGGAAGGAGGGATTGTCAGTGATAGGGAACAGAGGCCCATTCAGGTCCAGCAGCGATTCGGAGGGCCTAGAATTTTGAAGTATGGCGAGTGTTTGGGCCGGCTACCAATGGACAGCGCTGTAGCAACGAATTGTGGGAGGGTCTCCTGTACAGGGGAGCGGTGAGTAAAGCCTGTGGGCAAATTGTCTGTGCAATATAAACCCATAATTTCTCCTGGGCACTATGGATCAGGTCCAGAAATCTTGCATTGGCAGCCGCCAAATAATATAATCTAATGTCAGGTAAGCCCGCTCCCCCTCACCCTAGGGCGAGAAAAACAGCTCCCTGGTATTCTCGGGCCGGCAAGAATGCCAGATAAAGTCACCCGAAGAAATGATAGCGTCTCGAAGCCGGTCCCAAAAGGAGGAAGGTATGGGAGTAGGATAGTCTGGTATAAGTAGAGTTGCTTCGGAAGACATGGTATCTTTATGTTTTTATTCTTCCAAAAACCATGAGAAATCTTTACTATTCCAACTCCCAGCAGACGACTAAAATTGAGTCAGGCATAGGTGAAAAGTTGGAGCAAAATAAGTGGGTAGGGTTCCTCGCCGGAAATTTTGACTCGAGGTAGAAATCTCATTATAGGCAGGGAAAAGGGAAGTTTGATCGGGATGGCGTTAACTGTATCCTGAGTAAGGGGAAATATTCAGGCTTCGGATTAGAGTAATTGTCTTGTTATAGTTAGTCCATAAACCTTAAAATGGGCACCAACTCCGACACCCAAGGAAGGGAGAGATTATAAAGGGATCCGACAGGTAAATTACAGGTCATAGCAAAAAGCGAGCACATTGAATTATTTTGACCTATTCCAATGCCCTTACGTCGTGCTGGGACGGATAGCAGCCATTAAATGCTCCATAATCAGAACATATAACAAAGGTGATAGGGGGCAGCCTTGTCTGGTTGCCATTGATTGTCAATAGGCATCAGACAGGCAAAACTACCGTTCGATTGTGTCCCTCGCAGTATGTGGATTACGACTAGTGCGCACTAATATTTTTGCACTGTAATTAAGGGGCCTAGGCCCATGTGTTGGGAGTGTATACGACAGAGGAAAGTCCCAAGAGATCCTATCAATGCACTTTTACAGCAATCAAGCGACAGGATCATCAACCGAGGGGCTCCCCATATGAACGGGCGTAAGTATAATGTCTAGGTCTCAAGGTATTATCGCGTGTTCTCTCCCTGGTATGAAGCAAATTGATCAGGGTGGTTACAGGGGTAGATAAAAGGGGGTTGAAGACGGTTGGCTAGGAAGTATTGGCATAATATTTTAGGTCAACATTGAGAAGGGATATCCGGTCTATAACTCCCGCATGCCTGCGGGTCCCTTCCAAGCCTTAGGTATGACTGTTATATGTTGCCAAGGGAAGGAACTCCCCATGGGAAAAGGAGAGGGATGGAGAGATATCATTGAAGGCTTCCAGAAGAATGGGGGTAAGAGGAGGGGAGCAGGCTTTGGAAATTTTGACGTGTAGCCTCTGGGGTCGGGCTCTTCTCCGCTGGGCAGCTCCTTTATAATCGCTCTGTATTCCTCGCTGGAGAAGGGTCCTCTAAGTCTGTATGGACTCCGGAGCGAGCAAGGGGAAAGGGGAAGAGGCTGCCTCCCCCCGATGAGCGGGGTGCGGACCGAAGGTAGGTGGTTTAGGCTGGAGTAAAATAAAGTGAAACCCTTTAGCAATCTGCTCCGATTGTGTGAGCTAAAGTACCGTTTTCCAGATTTGTTTACTTGGGATAAAGGATTGCGCAATTCTTTTCTCTAGTTGCCGTGGAGTGGACGACCGCTTTGTCACCGAACTCATAAAATCTGCTGCGACAAGTTTGCAACAGTCTACCCAAGAAGCCTCAAAAAGTCGTTTGACTTCTAGTCTGGCCTGCAGCAACTCCTGTAAGACGGGGGTGTTTGTGTTTGAGTCCAGAGAAGCCTTTCTGTACGCGTTCGGTCGTGCAGAGCGTGCTTTTTTAAGTCTGCTACCATGTTTGATGAGGATTGCCCCTTCCAAAACGCATTTCAGTGCACCCCATTTCAATACGGAAGATGTTCTCATCTCTAGCAAAGATCAGAGTGAAGAGCTCAATGGTTTTCTGGAGGGTCCGCTAGGCAGACTGATTTTAGCAATAAGGACTTTATTGGGGGTCTCCCAAGATCTGCCCGCGGAGAAGAGAAAATGGGGGGCGTGGAGGGTGATATAAAACCGGAGCATGGTTGACCAGAGCACACTACCCATCTGGATGAACGTAACCAGGGGAGGGCGCTAATGCTGAAGCAGGATATAGTCGAATTTCGGACTGTACGTTTTATGGGGCGGAAAGAAACTATAATCCCTTGTGAGGGATGCTGAAGCGGCCAACTGGTCCAGTTGACGGGGGGGGCCCCCTATTTTTTAATGGTGGTTAAAAGGGGCGCG
>JAODAL010072269.1:0-15181 GCA_025379985.1 Phyllomedusa bahiana
GGGAGGGGGGGAAGGGGATGCAAAAAGGGTGAGGAAGGGAGTACAGTGAGGGATAGAAGGATACAACAAGAGATGCTGCCGGCTATTCACTGTCTCACTTTTGGTTTCATAGCTACAATGCTCATTACTGCTCTGTAATGTCCTCCATGCTGCTGCTGCTATTTCACATGGTATGCTACCGAGAGACAGAGAAGCAGGATCTGCTGTATATGGAACAATTTTAAAAACCCCGGGAACCCCAGTTTAGATGAAATTTAGGGAAAAAAAGGTTAACAGAGCAAAAATTATGCCAAAAACCCCAGGGGAAAATAAAAAAGTAAAATACAAAAGAAGATTAAAAATAAAAGTTTTTTAAAGGTTTACAAATTTTGTGGGTTTCGGGAACTATGTCTGTGTATCGACATTTCGGTCCCGGGCCCTTTACAAATTACATTAGAGTAGTAAAAAAAGAGACGAAGGGTGGAAAAAGCTTTGTGGGACTCGATCTAAAGTTTTTTAAGTGGGCTATCCGTTACAAATGGTGGGTAAAGTAATTACTTGAGGCGGGAGAAAAAGGAGATCGGAATGCAGCCACCCATTCCTCCTTTCATTTACTACTCTCAGATGTAATTTTATGCGAAATTTTCATTGCTTATACTTGTATTTTCCATGAATTTTGGAAATATTTTTTTTCCCTCTTTTAAATAAACCTTGTCCCCTTTTAATTTGCATCAAAAAATGGTGTCCCCAGTGTTTAACTTGTTCTGTACTGTGGGTCTTTTAACCCATTACACCAAAGCACCCGTCCATTATAAGTGTGCGGGACTCTGCCCACAATGAGGGGGGTGGTTCTAGAAAAAAATGACAATTTATGATTATGCATGCAGAAGGGACAAATACTGAAAAATGCTGGATGAAAGTCATATACTGGAAAAAAAAGGGAAAAATTTCCCCATGTGCCACACATTTCGCTTATTGATAAAAGATATCTGAAAGGACATATGCTTTTAGTATATAGGGGGTAATTCATGAAGAGCAACACTAAAGTAAAATGCTTAAAAATGTTTCCTCCCATTCCCTCTGCCAGACTAACCCACTATTTAGAAAAGTGACGAAAGCAGCAAAAATCCACTAAAAAGTTTTAAATTCTTGCAAAAATATTTATGACTTTTGTTTGCCAGTATTCTGGCCTACAGCCTATTATAAATTTCTCCTATTGTGTTATTAAAAAGTCTATACTAGCTATTTAACTATGAAATATACAATAGACTAGATACACAGAACATATAATGACTGAAAATGTAATATATAAAAACACTTCATGTAACAGAAAGAATAAACGGAAGTAGAAGAGGTTTTCCAGCACTTGCGCACAGAGGGATCCAACTTAGATTTTCATATAAAACGCATCTTTATTGGAAGACTTGTTTAAAAAACAAAGTTTAAATCAACCAGCTGGTGTCACGACGGTTCGAGCCACTGAATGCTTTGGTCTTAAATCGAAAGCTCAGGTTAAATGTACTAATCTTTGCATGTAATGAAAGTACCTTTCATCACAGCTTTCTTGTGTGCTATTTAGTAAGTATTTTACACAGAATAGTGGAAGGACCGCAAGACTATGTGTTATTTCTTTCTGGAGATGTAACAACAAAAAGAAAAACGAGGGGGAATCCGGGGCTCACCAATGGTCTTTGTAGGTATAGGCTGGTCGGCTAGCCAGGTTCCTATTCGCATAGCGCAGGTGTAAAGGAGAATAGCCCAGGCTGTGGTTGCTCAAGTTTAGGGAATGAACGAATGTAGTAGAGGTTTTCTCTAGAACTTGCGCAAAGAGGGGGATCCCAAACTTAGATTTTCATATAAACGCATCTCTCTTATTGGAAGGGACTTGTTTAAAATATAAGTTTCAATATCAAACAGCCATAGTTACACGCGGTTTGAGCCTGATTGAGTGTTGGTCTCTTAATCGGAAACATACCAACATAACCGAAGTTCCATTAAATATCACTTCCAAGAACAATCAGTAACATACATGAAATTTAACCCATAAACTAATGTTTTGCTTCGGGATTAAACGCGCTGGTGTGGTAAAAAATGCTAGGAGTTCAGTCTTATTACTAGCTCTGAATGTCAATGCCATCGAGGTTAATACACTCTGCAGGATCTATTATAACTGTAAATAGATCTATATGATTGTATGAGATTTTCATAGAGTGTAAAGTAAAGATCTGATTTATAGCTTAGCCCGTGGATATCTGGTGTCAAACCAGAATCTAGAGAAAGCTTCCCTATCTGTTAACCGTTTTTTTCTACCCCACTAGAATGGGTCTGGGCCACATTTTCAATAGCGTGACTTTAAATGTATCCAAAACATTGCCTGCATGGACCATCTCTAGAAATGTTTTGATGCTCGCGGAGGATTTTACGTTAAATGGAAGGTGCGTGATTTCATACAGATGCTTCACGATTTCTTGACATTTAAAACTCCCGTGGTGCATCCAATTTATTGTAGTCTACTGATTCGAGACCATATATGTTGAGATACATAGGTACGTCTGTGACATTTAATTATGTGTGATGGAAGAAAGCATTTTTGGTAGAGAGCAATGAAGAAGAACACATTGCTTTTTACCTTCGTATCTACATAAACCGCATACTTGTTCCAGACACTTATATAGAACCTTTCCAAATCAAGCCTTACTTATTTCTACTTTGGGAGGAGGAAAAAAGGCTTAGGTTTGAAAAAGTTTCCAATGTGTGCGGCTCTAGTAGATTATAAATTGCACCTTTGACCAATTATTTGTTTATGGATCAGGATCAGTGTGAGAACAGGGAGAGATTTTGGAATAATGCGAGTAGCTGTGGTATTGTTTACTTATAATGTGCTGGAGAAAAAACAAACGCAGCACCCATTGTTTTAATTTATCTTTTCATTACGCATGGATAAGTTTTATCCCTTTAAGGTTTCTACTTCTATTTAAGGCTTCGCTGATAGTTCCAGACTTTATTGTTAACTCTTTGTTTTAATTGTTACTAATATGAGATACTTTCTTGTTTCAAAAGAGAATTTCACTGCAATTCCTTCTAGGACCCTAGATGAACTCACCAACCTGGTCGAGGTTAGTACAACATGTTTAGGATGACAACTATTGGCCTCTAACACACTATTGCCAGGGTGCAATGCTTCCTATGTGTTTGGAGTTTGTAGTGGTTGCCATTGTAGAATCCCTGTCAATTTAAGGTCAGGAGAGTGGTCCATTGATATGGGTCACATGCAATAGGTGAAAGATAGAACTTAACAGAGTTTGTATTGGAGTCATACTCCACCAAATTTTGGTAATGGACGTGGGATGCCCTCCCTGCCAAATGAACAGGGGTGGTGTCTCTCAATAAAGGCCCATACGCAAAAATCTATGTCGGACGCTAAGTTCAGTGTTTAGCGCGAGTATATGGAATTCTCCTCCCACCATGAACGATAATATTTTGCTAGACGATGGTGAGAAACAAGAGCACCATCGGGCCAACATTGTATTTGTAAATAATAATTATCATTGAAACGCAAAAAAAATGTGTGAAGAATGGGAAAAAATTCTGTCACATTTTTAGATATATATTGGCTTTAAGTTGCGCTGTATATAGTGTACTTATTCACATTGATGAGTAAGAGCTATTATCCGCTGGGACAAGGGGATCGATGTTATATTGGGCAACGCTCAATAATTTATTCTCAGGATAACCATGTAGTAGGTGCTCTTTCCCAAAATAATATTATTCATGCATTTGAGAACCTCCTAGAATCTTCCATGATAGGTGATTGGAGTAACAATGGGTTTGCAGATGACGGGTACAACCAAACACTGATGTGTGGTATAAAGATCAATCCCAGCTATAAGGGGACTGGGAAAGGGGGATGGAAAAGACCTTTTATGTACCTATGGGTAAAGCATGAAGGATAGGAATGTTCTGAGTGGAATTTGAGCTACATTACTTTCTTTTTGTTTTATATCCAAGATTACATCGGATCTAAAAACCTTCCTCAGTATGATTTCTCATTTTGAGTCCAAACAATCGTTGGATTATTAGTAGTTTTCTATTATATTTTTGGATTGCTAGCATGTTGTTATTTTTCCCTGACGATATAAATTTTATGCCAATATAGTGATGAGTTACCCCCTTGGTGTCTGATAGCTCGTACTATTAGATAAGGGTTATCTTTAAGTTCATAAGAGCTTTAAATTATACTTGTGTAAGATTTATTCTTATTTGTAGTTCTTTAAGGCTTCAATCGCTCAACTCCTGTTCAATAAATGAGCTGGAAAAATATCTCCATGCTAGAAAGCTCTGGAATTTACAGGATAAAATATCCGAAGTTCTTTGTGTATGTGTAATGTTGACATCCTGAGGGTCTATTGTTAGCAATGTTATGTGAATCGCCATCTAAGGTTTCGAGGAAGAATAAATAGACCTTTGCTTCTGAACAAAATTTAAATTTCCAAACGAAATACAGTAGTTATGATGGAACGCTAAAGCTTCCCTGCTCAATCAGTATCATTTGTTCAAGAAGTGTTTCTTTTACTGTTAGCAGCTAATAAATGTATGTATAATCGTCTTAAGTGGTGTGTATCAATCGCGAAATCAGTTGTTAGGAAACATAAATTAAGGCCACTTGCTAAGTACTCTATACTGATCTACTGACAAAATACAAGATAGACAAATTTAGCCTGGTATTGTCTCAGTGTGGAGACTGAATCAGAACATATTTCCCATATTACTTGAGTGGGAATCTGGGGGAGCTCCGGTTTGGAATCCGGAGAGAGTTCCTTATTGTGTTTCGTACTGCCTCGCGTCCTTTACCGGCCTGTGGATGTCCCCGGGGCTCCCCCAAGTTTTTTGCGGTCATACTGGTTTCACTGGTTAGTTTTGATATTTCATCTAGATACGAGTCCGAAAGTCCCTGAACTCCGTGTTTCCAGTGCAAGAGCCAGTATTCTTCTCCTGCATGGTTGGATGAGATGGTAACCTTTTTCTGTCTTGCTTGTGAATTTATTTCCTCTTTTTAAGAACTGAATTTAGGGAATTTGCATGGTGTCCATTTGCCATTTGTAGATCTGTCGCCTTGGGTGTAACGCAAGAATCACGATTTGAACTGTTGGTCTGTATTACTTGTTGATGTTTTTTGTCTAATGTTGGTGATGTTAGATTTTTATTTTATCTTCAAAGTTTTGAATGGAGAATAGCCGGATTCATCGAATAAGGTATAAAAGTCTTCCTTTACCGTTCGTAGGTAGTCTCAAAATTCGACCAGCGACTCGATGTCTTACTTATTAATTATGAGATGCATTAAGTTAACGAACTCAATGCTAACGTGATTCATTCCACTCTTTTGGCAAAACTGTATCACAGAGAAGGTTGGGATATTATTTATTTAAAACTCTTCCGGGATCATTGGTTTTGTGAGGTAGGACTTGAAGCGTAGTACTGTCCCACCACAATCTAATCTGTTGAGGAATAGATTTTTTCTAGTTCTATGCATTTTCTGTTTTACCTCTCAAGTTAGCTTGTGGGGATATAACGCTCGTTTCCAAAGATCTGAGCAGGCTGATTACGGTCTGTCAGACTGTCTATTGGCAGGGCAGCAATATATGGTCTAACGTTCTGTGGGTCATGTTGGATGGTTGTCATATTAGATCCATATTTCGCAGCAGGACATTGTGGCTATTCAAGCACATAAGACCTTGTTATTATTGGGAGCGCATAAACTCGAGCCCATGTGATGATACAAGCACGAAAAGAACATGAGGGAAACGCTCACCAATAGTCTTTTGTACGTATAGGCAGGTCGAACCTCTATCAGCGCAGTGTCAAGGGACATAATAGTCACAGGAGGGGTTGGTTTGTCCAAGTAGAATGAACGGAAGTAGAGAGGGAGTTTTTCAGCACTTGCGACCCACAGAGGGATCGAACTTAGATTTTCATATAAAAAGGATCTTTATTGGAAAGATTTGTTTAAAAACAAAGTTTAAATAAAGTGGTTTCAGCGTATCTGAGCCTGAATGTTTTGGTCTTAATGTAAATACCCAAACATGGAGAGCCGAAGGTTCCTGTTAATTATCCTTCACAGAACATATCAGTAGATCAATGAAGTTAACCCCATAAATTCCTGTTTTGTCTTTACTGGGATAAACGCGTGGTGTGTATGCTAGAGTAGTCTCTGATTCACACAATGTCATGCCATAGGTTTAATACTCCTGCAGGATTAAATAAATGTAACTTAGGATCTAATTTTGGTTTTAATAGACTGTAAAGTAAATCTGATTTATAGTTTAAGCCGTGGATATCTGGTGTCCGCGAAAACGTCAGAAATCCAGACAGCTTACTTTATCTGTTAACCGTTTTTTTGTCTATCCCACTCGAATGGGTCAGGCCACAGATTTCACTAGCTGTGATTTAAAGTATCCAAACATGCTTTGATGGGAATCTTAAAATGTTTTGATTGCACCGAGATTTTACGTAAAACTGGGAGTGCGGATATATACAGATGTTCACGATTCTTACATTTAAACTCCTCGTGGTGCATCAATATATTGTGTCTACTGATTCCACACCAAATCATGTGATACATAGGTACTGTTGGACATATTAATGAACTGTGGATGGAGAGAAAAGATTTTTGTGTAACAAAGAGAAAACACATTGCTTTATTACCATATTTTACATAAACGCACTACTTGTTCCACATTTATGCACTTTCAAATCAGAGCATCTTCTTATTTCTACTTTGGGAAGAGGAAAAAGGTAGGTGAAAAAAAAAAAAAAAAATAATCATGTTTCCGCATAGTGCGTGCATAGTAGTTAAATTTGAACTTGGCCCAAAATTTGTTTAGGACAGGAATCAGTGGTGAGAACAGGAGTATTTTTTGAATATTGCAGTAACTGCTTGGTATTGTACTATAAATGTGTGGAGAAAAATGGACAGCCATTGTTTCATTATCTTTTTTACTTTCCCTTGGATAGAGATTATCCTATTAGGTTTCTACTTCTATGTTAAGGCTTCCTGTTATATTCCACTTATTGTAACCTCTTTGTTTTCAATCTGTTTACTAATTATGAGTACTTCGTTGTTTCAAAAAAGAATTGTCACTGCATTCGCCGCTTCTGCCTAAGTGAACTCCAACCAAAACCGGGAGGTTACGTACAAAACTGTTTAGGATGACAACTAATGCCTCTAACACACTATTGCCAGACGCATGGTTCTAGTGTTTGAGTGTGTTGGGTGACCAGTTTTAGAAGCCCTGTCAATTTAAGGTCAGGAAGGTTCATGCTAATGCTGTCGCCCATGCAATAGGTTGAAAGATAAATTAAACTGTGTTTGTAATTGTTATTCACAAAATTTTGGTATGGGACGTGGTATGCCCCTGCCAATTGAACAGTCGGTGTCAATTCAATATTACGCCCATACCAAAATATATGTGGGGAGCAAAAGTTATTGTTTAGCGGTATATGAATTCTCTCCTCACATGAACGTATGGCGTTATATTGATGCACCCTGTGCATTGCGGGCAGGGGCTATCCAGTTCCATACCAACAATTTGTGAGTTATATTCTAATTACAAACTAGTTAATTTATCTTTCACTATTGCAGTGCAGAATTAGCATGACTTTGGACTTAATTGAAGGGGGCTTCTAAAATTGCATACAACTCAAAACCAATAGGAAGCATTTGTCTGGCAATAGTGTGTTAGAGGCAATTGTTGTCATTCTAAAGCATGTTGTACGTAACTCGGTGGTGAGCATTAGGGCTAGAGGAATTGCCGTGACCAATTTTTTTTGAACAAGAAAGTTTCTCATATTAGTAAAGCTTGAAAAAACACAAGAGGTTACAATTAGTGGAATTTAAACAGGAGCTTAAAGAGAAGTAGAAACCTTTATAGGGTAATTTTATCCATTGGGAAAGGAAATAGATAAATGAAACAATGGCGTGGTAGTTTTCTCCACAAGTTTAGTAGGGACAATACCATGAAGTTACTGCCAATTATTCTAAAATATGTCTCCTGTTTCACCAGTGATCTATTTCCATAAACAAATTTTTGGAAAGGTTTGCAAAGGTTATATTACTAGAGCTTCGACTATTGGAATAAGTTGTTTCCTAGCTTTTTTCCTCTTCCAAAGTAGAAATAGGGAAGATGGCGTGATTTGAAAGGTTTTCATATAAGTGTGGTGGAACAAGTAGGTGCCGGTTTTATGTAGATTATGGGAAAAAAGGCAATGTGTTTCTTCCTTTGTTACACAAAAATCTTTCTCGATCACAAGTTATTAATTGTCAACAGTACTATGTAGTCATTATGATTTGGTGTGAACTCACTTGTAGACTTACAATATATTGGATGCTCCGCAGAGGATTTAAATGTAAGAATTCGTGAACATCGCTGTATGATATCCGCACTCCAGTTTACGTAACATCTGGGAGATTAAACCATTTTTCAGAGTTGCTCAGGATGTTTGGATAATTTAAAGGTCAAGTAATGAAAATGTGGCCAGCACCATTCTAGGTGGGGATAGAAAAAAACGGTAACAGATCTGGGAAGCTTTGTTGGAATACTGGGTGTTGGACACCGATTATCTCACGGGGCTTAAACTATAAATCAGAGTGTTCTTACATCTATTAAGAGACCAATAACATTAGATCTATGTTTACAATTTATTGATCCTTGGGTTGTATGTAACCTGATGGCAGTGACATTGTGTGAATAGAGACTTACTCTAGCGAGTAACACAGTCGTTTATCCCGAAGCAAAGAGGAGTTATGGGGTTAAATTTATGTGATGTTACTGAATGTTGGTGTGAAGGATATATAGGAGACTTCGGTTCTGTGTTGGTATGTTACGATTAAGAGCCAAAGCATTCTCAAGGCTCGGAAGCGGAGGTGAAACCGATGTGTGATTTTAAGAACACTTTTGTTTTTAAACAGTTTCCTAATAAAGATGCGGTTATTATGAAAATTTTCTAAAGGTGCTCCCTCTGTGCCGCATAGTGAGGAAAACTTTCTTCTCCATCATCATTCTATTGGGCAACACAGCTGTTGCTATTTCCTTGGAACTGCGCTTGATGAGAAGGTGGCGGCTGGCTAGTATGTTATATACAAAGCTATTGGTGGAGGTTCCTCGTTTTCTTTTGTTGTTCAAACAGAAAGAATAACAATAGTCTTGGCGGTCTTCCACTTTCTGTGGTTAAATACTTATAAATAGCACATGAAAGTGGATGAAAGGTACTTTATTCATGCTAAATTAGTACATTTTACCTGAGCTTCTCACATCACAAAAGACCTTATGAAATAAAAGCAGTCAGATATTTATTTTTACCAAAATGCAATATAATTAAAAGAAAATCTGTATTTTTATTACACGAGGAGCATAAATATTTCATTACGTGGGATAGAGTTTAATTGAAAATATAATCAGTATTTCCCACTGTAATTCTGAGTTTATTGGGACAAAAACAACCCTTATTGTCTAGCTCAACAGTTATATGCATAAAGCTGAAAAAAAACTGTCATTTTAAGTTACAAGCGACCAGGATGAAGGGATCAGAGATAAGACCATCTGACTGCCAGATGGTAGGAAATCTATAAGTGGATAGATTCTGAATCCATTTCTCAGCTATTTGTAATTAATATATTTAAGAATAGAACTTTTGTGTTAATGGCAATTATATTCAATTTAACAAGTATGTTGATTCCCTAGCTAAATGCATGTGTTTATTAAGCCATCCGTTTGGAACTATAAAAATAAGAAGCATGAAGAATGGTGTTTTTTAGTTTCAGGTCATGAATTTTAAGCAGATTTTATGATACTCAGTAATAAACATTTGGAAGAAATGGAGCAGACAATGTTTTGGAGTACAGGTTGTGCAGAAAACATACAACTGGCAATGGCACACAAAAAAAAGTTTGCTTTCCTCTTACATCCTTGTCCAAAAATTTCTAGTTTGCGGGTTTCTAAAAATGGTTATACAGAGAAATACATTTGGAAATAATTATGAATACAATTGCGGCAGTTATCTGGTATCATTTTTATTGAACTAATTTACATTGACACTAAGGGCGACATGTATGAAGATCAGCGCGTCAGAGCGCCCATTTTCATGGGATTTTTAGTGAAAGCTGCGCCGCACATTTATGTCCAGCGGCTCGGGGTGCGACTCATTTGCGGTGTAAAGTTCCCTGCACATCGACCAGTGTGTGAGGGCGCGAGTGCGGAACTTAGGGCAGAATGGATGCGGCCTAAAAATTCACCACAAGGAGAGTGCGCTCATACATGCTGTGAAAGTTCCCTGACTCGCAGATGTAGAGGCGCAGTGCGGGACTTAGGCGCAGAAGCGAATGCGCCTAAACATTTTAATTACGATGCGAGAAGCTGGATCAGCGATAGAGATGCATTAAACATGTTAGTGAATAGCAAAAAAGGAGTTGTGCTTGCAAAGGTTGATAATGTGAAAATCAAAGTTTAATTAAAGAATACATTGCAATGTATGTAGAAAAAGTTGATCTTTAAAATAAAAGCAAATATATATAGGGCTCTCCAAAGAAAAAAAACATAGCTAGTCTTTTACAAAAAGGAGAGAATTAACTAATTTTACATTACTAAGAATGACAGATGTAGTTTACAGATGTTAGTGTTTTTGGTATATATTTTAATAACAATGAAGAGTATCTTGTCTTCATTAAATTTGTATTCATATTTATGTATGTACGCAGCAAGAGCAGCACAGAAGCACTGTCTGCGCTGGGATCCTGTGGTCTCCAGCAGGATTTCTTTGTTCCAGGGCGTTATTCTGAGAACGTATATAGCAGAGGCGTATTTACGTTGTAGAGAAATAACATCACCAAATCTGAGCCTTAAAATAAGGAGCCAAGTGGCTTAGATGGTTAACCTATGGAAAAAGCCGGAGTATTTACCGTCAGCCATTTAAGAGAACTATTTTTTCTTATTTTAGGTCAGTTGGTGTATGTCTTTACAGACGTATATACGTCCAGAAACTAAGCCCTGGGAACATAGCAATCGTTGTTGGAGAACCACAGGTCCCCGCATGACCTGTGCTGTTGATGGTCTTGCTGATAAATACAAAATAGGAAATAAAAATGTGATGAAGAAAAAATACAGTCTTGCATTTTTGTTATTAAACAATAGACAAAAGATTAACATCTGTCCAATCATCTGCATTTGGCTTTGTGATGGTTTAAATTAGTGTAATTTCACTGATTTTGCAATACATTTGTAGTGGAGATTGTTTCTTTGAAAGCTAATATATATATGTCTAATTTTAAGTGGAAAAAATTTATTAATACATTCTTTTCATTGTAGATCACTTTGATATTGTCTGTTTGTATTTAAGGACTTAATTTCCTGGACAATTCTATTTTTCTTCATAGGGGTAATGTATTTCAAACGCGAATCCGTTCGGAATTTACATTGCAAATAGTGCCACAAAGTGAGCATCTGCGTCGACAGGGGATTGGACACGGTGAGGTGCAGTTTTCGCAGAAAAAAAGGCGAATCTCCTGATCATACATGTGCCTAAGCCTGATAAATAGGATAAGGTTGTAGGTGTAACAAATAATCCCTCATTTGTGGAATAGGGTGTTTTGTAAAAATATAAAACCATCCTACTACATAGATAGGGATTCCATAATAGACATATTCTGTATGCAGTGAGATAGACAGTGGTTACACTGTTCTACACAAGTGCTCTACAGACATGCGCAGTGAATACATGTACAGTACATTAAGTAATCACAGTTACACATCTTCTCTTTTTTGAGTTATTCAATTTCTTTTGTTCTCAATGCTAGGCTTCCCATGATTACTTCTGTCATTCATGACTCATATCTGAGAATTTGTGCACAAACATCTGTAAACTCCTCCCTTTTTCCAGCACCACCCTACTTATTCCCATGTCTATAAAAACTCTAATCCACAATGCCTTAATTGGTGACTTTGACCCTCTTGGTGCCACACACAGGAACAGTTTTCAAAATCACTAATTGTCCCTTTTGGTGGCCCAATGCAATGAGATGGTACAAACCCCAACATGTAGATTTGACGCCCCAAAACAAGCAGGTAAATAGGTAAACCCCTCCACCCCCTTAAGGTAGGCTAGAACCAAACACTGGTAAGCACATGATGTTCAAAAATTTTGATTATATTATGATAACAAGCTAAGTAGATATATGGCCAGAAACCATTTTAAATCCAATATGGTAAATGGGTACATATTTAAAGTGCACATAAAAGGAGTAGTCAAGTATTAGAGTACTGAAAAGGGAAATCCTGGTGGTGCCCAGGACTGATGTGAATTTGTAGAAATTGGTGTCTTAAGGGATTAAAATGCCACAATTTATGCATCGCTTTTTTATGGAGACAGGCATAATCATGTAATCATGTGTGTATAATGGTGCATTGCAACACATGTAAGACCGTGCACAATTGTTGGCAGTCACAGGCAGAAGAACATGTTCCTGAGGTACCGCCACTCATTAGGGTCGTTGAGCGGTACATATTAGACAAAATGCCAGGAGTGAGAGGTGCGAGTGGCACTTGATCCGCACATGCACACAAACCACATTTCTCAAATTTGAAGAGTGTTGGGTATGGTCACAGGGATTTTGACTTAACTGCTGTATTTTGAATGTAACACTAGAAGTACAAATACAAAAAACCCTATTAACTTCCCTACTCAATGTCTGCTGACTGGCATGCATTTCATGCCAATAAGGGAAGGGACATGGTCTAAACTAAATTGATCCTTTGCAACAAGAAAGAAAGACTGAGTAAACCTGAGATAATATATGGCTTCTCTAAATCTTTGACTGAAGCTCAATATGAAGTTTAATTTTTTCATCCCTATATGACATTTTCATTTTTTTATACCGCTCTCATAATGAACAGGCACCATGGAACCTCTGATAATGTGTTATAACCCTTATAAACACAGCCAATTAACTTGTTAGGTACTTATACCTATCTATGTGTTCAGAGATTGTTAAACATTGTGCTTTAAAATAGGTAATAATATTTGGTCATACATTAACTTGTTATTTGTGAAAATTATCAAAGATGTTGTGAAAAATTTGGAATAACTGTCATGATAATGCCCGACAGACCTCAGCTTCGAGGTTCTGGTGCGCCGGCCACGGGGCGTTGCGAGGAAAACCCTTGGTATTGAAATAATACTTTACCAGTGTGAATGAGTCCCCCCCCCCCCATCCCGCCGCACTCTCCGCCCCATACCATCTGTGTGTTAATTGATTCTGGCGCCACTGCGTGGCCCGGAATCCTCAGCACCTTTTAGTTAAAACTGTGTTTCCTCTTTGATTGACAGTGTGTGTCCTAATCCGGTTTTGTGTTCTTTCGACAATCACCTCTGCTCTGTGTTCACCGGTGCATATTTTAGGATTCCTTACCTGTACCCTGTGCCTGTTTTTTGGTCCTTCCGTATACTTTGCTTGTGTTCTCTGTGGAATTATTGGTATACCTGCCTTTGCTTGGTTTCTGACTATTCTTCTCTCTGACTGCTGTACGCGCTGCCGTACAGTCTGCCGACTTCGAACCGCCCGCGCGGTTACCTCTTTCGTCTAACGGTCTCTGTACCTCGAGAGCCCGTACTGTTGGCTGACTTTTGGGAACGCCTCGACTACGCTTGAGTGTTCTGTGTGCTGTTTGTTCCTGTCTGGGTCGCACCTATAACAGTGCTAGCTATCAGTCGTTCACTGTTGGGACGCGACCTTTTAAGGAGGTCGGGTGCCCCAAAAGGAGGAAGTGGGGTCGGACCAGAGTCAGGGCTACTCTGTCTGTGTGTTCTTTCATGTGTCCATGACCGGGTCCTAAAAGAAAGACAGTTTTTATTTTTAAAATTCTAAAAATGTCTATTAGTTATACACACAAATCTAGATTAGGATTTTTAGTATTGTCTGTATGTTACATTGGCATGATGTGTTTGAATATCTTTTTATGTCTTTTACATTAGGGGGCTGATAAAAATTTAGTAGCCATTTTTCACATCTACAAGAAAATTTTTGCAACATAGATAATTTTTTAGGGAATCAGACAAGTTCTGACATGTCTATTGAAGTGCGCTGGTATTTTTAGGACGATAAATGACTCCGCTTCTAAGAAACTGAACCTTTAAAGTAATCAAACAGATCTAGGAAGTGTTGGTTAAACCCTTGGTGTATTTCACAGGACATATAGCATAGTGGAGGATAAATTACATAATTTCACTTTTTTTGCAGATTTTCAATTTTTATCCATTATTCACTGGAACATGGTAGATGTTACTAGGGAAATGCGAAACAGTATTGATTTCTCCAATTGTGCCACTTTTAGATATATCCCATATATGACTCTAGTGTGCTATTTGACTCAATTACAAGCCTCAGAATAGGAGGAGCACCTACTAGATTTTGAGGTCTCATTTTCATTAGGATATTTTGTAGGTGGCATTACAGATTTGCAGACACTCTAAAAAGACCTCATTTTTGAAACTGCACCCCTTTCTTAGCTTATGCTTAATGTTGAGCGATTACGTTGGCCATCGACATCGATCCGAATGGTCATAGTCGACCTCATCGACAAGAGATTTCGATGGTCGATGATTAGATTATGATCGAGTGGACCATTAAAGGTCTAGGGTGAGAAACAAACTGCCACCTTCATTATTACACCAAACAGGCTGGAGACGCTGGAATTTAAACATCCACAACAGTAAATGGGATCGTTGCTACCTCTTAGGCAACACACTTAGGTATATAAAACGCCACAGAGAAAAAAAGAGTATCAAGATTCATTCCATATCTCTGTCTTGACACCACAGATGGACCTTAAACCTGCTGACCCACAAATTAAAAAGTGCCTAGAAGGCAGTATGAGACTTTGAACCATCATTTTTCCTTGAATGGACATTGAAAAAATCCTGTCTGAAATCGCAGCAAGAGCCCCAAACTGCATGACCCCCAGATTTAAAAAATTAAAAAAGGCGGAAAAAGGAGCTTTCAACCCATGTTTATTTTCATGGACATAAGTACTATCCTGTTGGCAAGCATGAGCCCCAGAACTGCATGTCCCAGATTAAAAAAGTGCGGTAAAAGGAGTCTTTCAAACCACCATTTTAGTTTCGCTGGACATTGGACTATTACTGTTCTGGGCACAGC
>JAODAL010072270.1:0-15181 GCA_025379985.1 Phyllomedusa bahiana
ATGCTTTTGCATGTTTTTTCGGATCCATTTTTCAAAAATATATAAAAAGGTTGTAGTTTGAAAAGGGTTTAGAATCTTAAGTTATTAATTACTTTCCCTTACTATTATGTTTATTTATTTATGAAAGGGATGTAAATACTAAATCGGCCCTTGGGTCTCATTTGATCAAAGAACTTTTTTAAACTTTAAAAACCTAAAATAAAACCAATTTTCACTTTAATTTTTAGGTAAGAGGATGTTTTTTAGAGGGGCGCTAAAACAAAAAAATATTTTACATGTGTTTCCTACGAATCCTAATAGAGGGGTTTAACTAAAGCTTTTTACATTGTTTCAATAAAGCCCAATAGAGGGTGCTTCCAGCAATTTACATGTGTTTAATTTTTTAAAAAAACCCTTTTTATTTTTTAAACTATATAAAACAGTTTTTAAGCATAATGGGTGTTTAAAGAAACATAGAATTTTTTAATAAAAAATGTATTAAATTTTTAGATAAATGTTTATTATAAAAATTTGGTTTTTAGTTTTATACTGAGGCGCTATAATCACATTTTACTGTGTTTCCTAGAATCTAATAAGGGCACTAAAAACTAAAGCTTTTTTCATGTGTTTCCTATAAACCTAAAAAGGGTGTTTATAATTGAAAACTTTTTAAATTTTGGGTTTCCTACAAAGCCAATAGAGGGCACTTAACTGAAATCATTTTCTGTTTCAAAAAGCCTAATGGGTGGGCAAAACTGAAAGCATTTTACATGTTTTTTTCGATAACCCCAAATAGGGGTTTTCCACTTTTTTAATGGTTTAATCTTTATAACTCGTTTTTTTTATATGTATGAACTATATAAAAGCAGTTTTTAAGCTAGGGGTGTTTATAGAAATTAAGAATTTTAACTAGTACTTTTTTTAATTTTTTAGAAAAATGTTTATTAAAAAAGTTATGGTTTTAGTTTTTACTGAGCACTATAACTCAAGCATTTTACATTGTTTCTACTAACCCAAAAAGGGCCTAACGAAAGTATTTTACATTGTTTCCTTAAAGCCTATGGGGGCGCTAAAAATGAAAGCTTTTTAATGTGTTTTCTTAACCCCAATGGGGGCCCCTTTCAGCATTTTACTGTTTTAGTTTTTATAAATCGTTTTTTATATTTTTTGACTATAAAAAGCTTTTTTTAATAGAAGGGTTTTTATAGAAATTTAAAGTTTTTAAATGAATTTAAAAAATTTTTGAAAAAAGTTTTTTATAAAATGTTGAGTATTTTTTAGATTATGCTGAAACCACTCACATTTAAATAAATTTTTATCAAAACACAATACATTTATTAGTTAAAATTTCTATAATTTCATAAAACCCTTCTAATTAAAAACTGCTTTTATATAATTCAATACACATAAAAAGTGATTTATAAGATTAAACACATGTAAAATGCTGAAAGTGCCCTCTATTGGGCTTCATCTGAAATACATGTAAAATGTTGTTAGCTCCCTCTATTGGGTCATTAGTTTACTAAAGTTCAAACAGTTCTTCTAGATCAAATGAGACCTCTAGCAGCCGATTTAGTGTATTAAATTTCAAATTTTAATCCAACACCTGTTTCGGATGTGCTTTTCATATCAAAAGTGCATACAAAACATACCCGAAAGTATGTTTTGCTTTTGGATACTTTTTTTTTGCTCAAAAAGCGCACCCCTTTGTGTCCTATGGGGATTTCACTTGCGTAAAAGGCAAGTAGAATTGGCATGTCAATTCTTAAAACAGATCTGAAAAACTAATTGAAAAGACGCAGGTAATCATGCAGCAGCGATCACTCGTCTGAATGGAGATGCGTGTTTTACATTGAAACCAACATTGTTAGATAAGTTTTTTGGATCCGTTTTGGGTCCGAGAAATTGATAAAAAAAACGGATCTGAAAAAGTTGTGTGAAAATACCCATAAGGGTTTTTATTATCTATTATTATTGTTATTTACTTTAAAGCACCATTAATTTAAGGGCACTGTACATTTGAAGGGAGCTTACATACAAAACATAAGACCAAACAAAGTACAGTAGCTATACTAGATAAGTAACTGCTACAGAGGGAGATAGGACCTTGCCCGCGAGAGTTATTATAAATTTCAGGCTATCATGAAGAGGTTTCAGGTTGCTTTTGAAACTCGTAAGGATGGAGTTGAGTCTTATGTGTTGTGGTAATGAGTTTCAAAGTATGGGGGAAGCATGGGAAAAGTCTTGGACAGTTGTGGAGGACTGAAAAGATAGGGTGACTTGATGGGAGCTGACTGTGATAAAAATTGGGGGGGGGAAACGAGTGGGGAAGGGAAAAAAATGATGAAATGTTTGTGTACATATGCTTGCACACAGCGAACGCATGTACTTGCTATATAAAATTTTGGTCCCCCCCCCCCATCACTTCGTCAGGGTTTTTTTTTTTTTTCCCCCGCTCTTTTTTTTGGGCAAACACGACACGTTTTATTTACTAATTTCCCAGGCCCCATTAATAAAAAAGTTTACTCTTTTGAAAAATATTTTGGATTGTTGCTGTAAAAGTTTTTCCCCTTCATTAACCCATGTTTCTTTGCCCAACATATTTATTTTAAATAGAATGTATTCATTAGTGAAGCCAGGTAAAGGGGGGCCAAAAAAAAATGCTTTTTTTTTTTTGTCACTTTTTACTAGGTCTATTATTTTGCGTTTTTTAAGGGCCAAATCACAAAAAATGTCTCTGCTGTTTAGAAGTATAAAAAATGACATTAAAAGCTGTCAGCGGAATATCACATTGCACATAAATAATGAACAAACAGATCTAGCTTTCTATTTATTCCAACTTCAGCACAACATGTTTATTCAAACTGTTGTGGAGTCTGAAGTTATTGCTGTGTCAGGCAAGCGGTTTCTATAGGAACTCTAGGGACAATTGCAGCCAGGGAAAATGTCCTGAATGGGAACTCTACAATAAGGATAACCCCTGGAGACCAGAATTTTTTTTAGTTTTTGACTCCCTTGTTTTTTTTAAAATATTTGACAAATATGAGTTGAAGAAATTATGCCAATGAATGTAATATTTTTTTTTTACCAGTCAGCCAACTTTTTTTTCGATTTCAAAATTAAAAAAAAAAAACATCTTGCACTTTACAAAGGAGTTACAAGAATTATTCCAACACAATTTAAGATTTATTTCCAGAAGAGCTTCCCTTTTTTTCATTTTATCTCCTAGTCTTCTGAAACCACAGGTTGGAACAGGTAGCACTTGGCTTAATTCAGTAGGCTTTTATAATTATGGCCACAATTTTTTTATGAGTAAATTGTTCACATATTCCCATTTTTTCTTTATTTTTAAAAGTAAAACTTCTCCATTCTAATTTACAAAAATAAAATGTATCTTTTAATTAGTTGTTTTAGTTGTATATTAAAAAGGGGATGTATGAGGCACACAGAGCTAAGAGCGGATCAAGGTATGAAATGAGTTGTGGAAAAACCCCCTTTAATTTTTTCAATATGCTTTCTGTCATGTTTTTGGCTCCAGATATAAATCGTTTCAAGTCTGTTTGATTTTTTCTTTGGTAAAGTTTTGGTGCTGTTTGGGGAAATTTTGGGGGGTCATGTGCTTTTATCCAGACATACTTATATACCTTTTTTTTATTTTTGGTGTGTTGTGCCTATAATTAGGAGCGACCTGAAACGCGTCACCCGGGGATTGCTGATTAAAAAATAAAATTTTGGGATGTTTAAAACCCTGGTACATTTTTTAATAAAAAGGAAATAAAGGAAAGTTTTAATCATCGCTCTAAAGCAGAAGTGGCATCTCTTTTCAATGTATGTAATCATTACAAATGGGCCCCTGTTAAAAATTTAGGCCAAAAAACCCCTTTGTTGCCATAGCAAATCAGGCCCCCTTCAATTTCATTAGGCTTGGAAAATTATGGGGGAGCTTTTGTTTGGGTTGTTGGGCAACAAAGAGTTTTAGACCTAGACAGTTTTCATACATGTGGCCCTATGTGTCAGTATGACATAGGCTGCTGTCAGAGTGTGTACAATGTGCTCTGACAGAAAGCTTACTATGCAGACAGCCTTGAGGCGCTTTTAGGCCCCCAGGATACGAAGATATTCCCCAGCCACCTTGGGGATAAGAATCCCGGTGACCCAGTGGAGCAGAGGAATCCCTGGTCTGTGGCAATCAAAGAGTTAAACGGTGGGGACCAGAGGCTTCCTCTAGTTCCTGCCATTCACAGGGACTGTTCTAGGAATGAAGCTGTTAACTACATTTCATCCCACATGATGTGGCACAGGGAGCCACAAAGACGTCGATGTCTTTTGGCCAAACCGAAGAGAACACTTTCCGCCGTTAAAAAGGGGTGGGGCCCTTGTTAAGGGGGTTTAGGAAGATTGAAAAATGTTATTAAAGGGGATATAGCAGGGTTTTTCGGGGCTTCTTTCCCCCTCCCCCCCCCACAAAACCTTTTTTGTGTCTGTGTAAAAAACACATCCCAAAACCCATTTCCTGACCTTTAATTCCCCCTGCCCCCGGCAATTTTTTTTTTTTTTAGAAATCAGATTTAAAAATGGTCTAATTTTTTTTTATATAAAGGGAAAAATGGAAAAAAAAAATTTAAAAAAGTTGTGGCACGCCAAAAAAAAAAAAGTCGGATTCAAATTAAACTGTGCCCTTTATTTATATTTTCTTTAAAAATTTTAGAATGGTATTAAAGTGAATCTCAAGAAAAATACAAGAAGTATAGGATCCAACAAAGTTCTCATGGGTAAAGGGTTATGCCTTTCTTGTAAAATAATGTTATATCACCGATTTATGTAATCACTTTATTATCAGTAAGTCCCCAAACCCTTTCTGTGTCTCCTCCCACTACGTGTGCTCATTCATTTGACCCGGGCCCCCACCAAAAAGAATATTTTTGGGGGCCCCTTTCACTATATTAAAGAAAATTTAAATCTAAAAAGGTCATTTACATTGAGTTACATGCTTACATTCAAAGTATCCATCAGGAAACCATGAGGAAAGGTATCGCAATGTAGCTGAGTCCCCCTAGGAATATTTGGCAAAAAAGTTACATAACATGTTTGTCTTTTTCCCAAGATACCTGCTTTCCCTGTGGGACCCCAAAAGCCGGGGTAGACTACACTACTATCCCCAAAACCATATACCGCGGGCAAATTGCATATGTGTTGTTCACATAGGACTATGTTTGGTCAATTAACCTCGATGAGACTGCTGTGGCTACGTTGTGGTCCACGACAGGGTACCTTACCCCCAATACCCCCCGGGAAAAAAGAGCAAGTAAAGCTGTGTGAACGCCCCCTTAATTATGTAATAAAACTTGCTTAATTCATCAAATTCTAAAAAACACTGTAACAATGGAATAAATGAAGAGACTAGAAATGACAAGAACCAGTAATTTGCAAGAATTTTTTATCCATACCCCTGTTCCTACCTTTTCCCGACCGGACAAAATTGCTTTAAATGTTGGCAAGGAATTAAAGAGTTATTTCCATCTCGGGACATTTATGGCTTATAATAATAATAATAATAATCTTTATTTATATAGCGCCAACAAATTCCTAGCACTTTACAAAAAAGAGGTATAAGCACAGACAAACAGACTTACTTTATTAAAAGGTATGACAAAAGACACGAGGTGTGGGGGGGCCTGCTCGCAAGAGCTTAAAATCTATTGGGGTGAAAGGGTAAAACAAAGGGTACAAGTGTTTTGGTTTACAATGGACCGGGCCATGTTTCATAAAATCTTGTAACATAAAAAAGTGGATAACTCCACCCAAACCCATAAGCTATATACAATAAGTGCCGGGGGTGCCAAAGGCTTTAAGTGCAAAATGTGTGACAGAATTTGGGGGTTAAAAATTAAGGATTCTATGGGTTTTCTAAATTTTCAGAGGGCATTTAAAAACGTGAGGTTGTGATGTGCTATCACATGGGTAAATGCCAAAACGGTGCAATACGTGCAATTTTGGAGACGGGCATGGGATTTGATGAGTGAGGTGGAAAATTTTTTGACGGGGCAGAGGGGAGGGGGCGGGCATGGTGGTAGACAGAGATGAGGGAGGAGTGTAGGGGGGTGCAGCCCCGTGGAGAGCCTTAGGGGTAGAGTGATGAGTTATGTTTATTCTTACAAATGGCAGCCAGTGCGAGACGAAAAGGGGAGAGGCCATATAGGGGGCTGGAAAGAAAGAAAAGGGGGCTGCTGTATTGAACAGATTGGTGAGGGAGAGTTTACAGAGAGGAAGACCAACAACAAGGAGTTACATATAAAGGGAAGTAAGAAAAAGAGCAACAATGGAGTTTGATTTGTTTCCACGTGAAAAAAGGAGGGATTTGAGATGTTTTTAAAGGGTGCGGGGTGACGGAGGGGGAAGGGATGGTATAGGGGGTGAAAGAATTTTGAAATCTATAAAACCCCCAGACAGGGGGATGTGCCTGGGGGTAATGGTGGTGCCACACACGAGAGAGAAAAAAGGGGGTAGGGGGGGGTTGTAGAGGGTGAGAGATAAAAGTTCTTTTTGAATTTTATTAAAGATAGAGAGGGACAGGGGCAAGAAGCGAATAACAGTCCTGTGTTTTGAGCGGGGCAGGAGGATGTCTGGGGGAGCAGGTTTAAAATTTGGGTGCTCAGGTTTAAGATTTTCTGGAAGCCAAAATTGAAAAGGGTTTTGTCCAAGGGGGGCTGTGTGATGAAAAAGGAGGGGAAACCAGGAAGGGATCCCTGAAAACCCCCCGACGAAAGGGAAGAGGAGAGGGGTAAAACCCCGGAAAATGAAACACTGAAGGGGGGTCAAGAGGAGGAGAAACCCAAAAGAAAGCGTGTCCTGGATACCGATGGCACGGGCATGTGGGGAAAAAGGGGTGGTGTCAACAGTGCCCCAAATTGCAGAAGATCCAAAAGAAGCACAACGGTACCCCCTGAGATTTTCTGTCAGGAGCATTTGAAACTTTAGCAAGAAGTTTTTTTTTTAGTGTAGGGTGGGGAAACCCTATTGCAGAGGGTCAAGAAAAAGTTACAGAGAGAAGCAATTAGGGAGGTAGCCCCAAGCGTTCCGGTTTTTGGAGATAAGGGCGGTTAGAGATGGTGGGTATTAGGGGGCCCCGGGCCCATTAGGGGTTTTTCAGAAAAGGAGTTAAACACTGTTTAAAGGGGGGAGGAAAGATCCCAGGGGAGAAGAGAGGTTAAAAATTGAGTGGGGTGGAAGGACCTGAGAAATGGACTGAGAAGGTGGGTGGGATGTGGTCACAGACATGTGGGGGGGCAGAGACAGGAAAGCCTGGAAACTTTTTCTGAGTCGGGTCAAGGGTGAAACAATTAGGACGGCGGGAGGGACAGGAGGGTATTATTTGGGGATTTGGGATTATGTTTTTTCCGGGAAAGTAAAATTTTTTCTTTGAAGTGGTGGGCCCGGTCTTCAGCACAAAGGCAGTGACGGAACCTGACTTTAGGGTGGGAGGGAGTGGAAGGTTCAAAAAACGTTTTGGGGTTTGTGTGTTGAGATAGGGAGGGGAATTTTTTTTTGGGGCAGGAAGGGGGAGTGGAAGTCCTGAGCAGGGAAATTTTTAGTGGAGAAATCTGCAGGGAGCTTTTATTTTTCCAAGCGCCCCGCACACCTGGGGCACGCGCAGTGGGGAGTCTGAGGCTTGCCGGTGCCGGGGGCTGACTTTTGGTGGTGCGGTGTGTGAGCAGGCAATTTGCCAGGGGTTTTAACAGAGTTTCATTTTAATGTTTAACACCAGGTCAGGAAAAGGGAGTGAGGAGATTGGGCTGACATGTAGTGTTGTGATTCCTGATGTTTATAAGCGGAGATTTGGAATGGCATTAGGTGTGTCCAGGAAAAGGGTGAAAGGGGTTTATAGTGAAGGAGATAAGGTTGTTTCAGAAGTTAAAAAGGGGATTGGTAAGATTTGGAAATTGGCAAGGAGCAGAAGACCCAATCAAGAAGTTCCCCTCCTTTGTGAGTTTTAGAGTCAGGAAAACCCTAGAGGGCCAAGAAAGAGGTTAGGAAAAAAACTGAGGGGGGAAAGACATCGGTTTTCAATGGGGGTGTTAAATCACCCATGAGAGTGTGGGTATTTCAGTAGAGAGGAATGAGGGGCCCGGCAGCAAAGTGATCCAGAACTGGAAGGGGCTTAAAAACCGCGACTTGAGGAAAATGGCGAAAGAGTCTAAGGGGGTGGGCCTCAAAGGGGGGAAAGTGAGGGGGGGTGGGGAGGATGCCCTGTGGTGCATGTGGGGGAAAGAATATGCCAATCCCCCACCCGGCCTGTTCTCATCGGGGGGGTGGGTGAAGGGGGTTTGGGCCCCTGGGGGGTTTAAGGGCAAGGCGGGTTTGAGCGGAGCCAAGTTTTTTGAGAACTAAGATTAAGGGGGGTTAAGGGAACAGGCTGAACGCAGTGAGTTTTTTACAGACGGAAGGGCGTTCCACAGAGCAATTTAATGGGGGGGACAAATTACAACAAGATTTCGCATTACAAGTTTCTGTGGGAGGAAGGGAGGAGTGGTTAAAGTAAAAGGGAAAGGGGGACCGGGGTTGGGGAGATGCTCCTGCGCGAGAAGCAGGGAAATGAAAATGATTGCAGTGGTTAATGATAATATGAGCGATATTTGTGCAGCATCCTGAAAAGGTGGGTTTTGGGGTAGGGAAAGTAAGTAAGTAAATGATGGGACGCATCATGGGAGAGGGAAGGAGAGAGGGGGTAATGTGGACAAGTTTTTTGGGGGCATGACTGGGCGGGGAGGGAAAAGGGGGAAAAAAGGGAAAATAGATTGCAAATGTAAGCAGGGGACTAAGCTGTAGGGTTTGAAAGCCCCTTATTCAAAGTTCTTTTGGGCCCCCTTCTGCCCACTTCGGCCATAATTTTTGGTAAGGACCTGCATCGTCTCAAAAAAAAAGCCCCAAACCTCTTGTCCTATTATTTCGACAGTGCAAGGGAGGGGGTGATGTTAGCTATTTCCATTCACTTATATGGGAGTACAGAGAACACTACGAGTGCACTTAGCTGCACTAAAGTTAATTTAGAGAGTCGCACATGAGTCGCCACGTCTTGGTACGCTGCAGCACAAATAATGACACGGTGACAGGTAACTTGTATCTGTCAGACATTAACAGTTTATCCTGCTGATATGTCATAAATATCTGAAATAGGAACACCACATTAATTTATACCACATACAGGGTATTCACATTGCTTTACCTAAAAAAATATTCACAGTATACTTCGCATACACCCTTCATAACTATAAACCCCCCGCCACTTTTTTTTGGGACAACCATTCCATAACGGGTTTTACCCCCCCTTCAAACTGTCAATTCTTCTGGGATAAATTAACAATTTTTAACATTTCTCCCCTTCCCAACCAAAAATCCAAAAATATTCCCCCACACCATACACCAACACCCCAACCTACCATACAACAATACTCTTCATTTTTCCCAAAATTACCCCACCACCAATTCCAAAAATCAACTCTAGCCCAAAAAAAGTTTTTCCTCTTCTCTTCCAATTATGTTGGGAAAAATTGAGCCTTTTTCTTTTACTAAAATCAACCCCCTTGGTTTCTGCTGGACCCATCTGTCAAATTCGCCTTTTTTTGGTCGTGAAAGCTCTTCGCCATTTTTTTAAGGTGGCATTTAGTCACTTTTGTTTTTTATTGAACATTGCCCTTTCCTTTATCTGGGACAAAAAGGGTTTCCCCCCACAATCCTCCCGTGTTTTTTTTTTTCTTTCTTAAACCCTAAGATGGGTTTTAAAACCGGAAAATAACATTTTTGAATTATGACCACCCCCCTTGCACCAAAACCCGGAAGTTCAAAACATCAAATTTTACCTTTTTCCCCATATTTTAAGTCGGTTTTAATGCAGGAAATTTTCTTACCTGCCATGATAAATTTGGGAGTTGGCCATTGATGGGTTAAAATTTTTTAAAATTTAAAGGTGTATAAAAAGGGCCGGTGATGATACCCCGCTACAATACAAAAAAAAAAAAGCAAAACCCTTATATAATTTCCCCCCTGCAACTCCACCCAATAAAACACTTCAAAATCCGCATAAATTTTACTGGAAAAATTTTTTCCTCAAACAGCCAATCCCAAAACAAATTTTTCCACCGGGCCACATTTTAATACCAATCACACACACATCCTACCACATACACCATACCAACAACATCCCCCCCTAAATTTAAAACAAAACATACTCCCAAAACAAATCCGTTTGGGTCAAATTTCAAACCCTTTTTTTTTGAACCTTGTATTATTTTAAATTTTTATAATTTTTTTTTTAAATTAATTTCACTTTTAAAAAATTTTTAAAACTTTTTTAAAAAAATTACCCCTCTTTTCCTTTTCAAAAAATTTTCAGGAAAAAATGTATTTCGAAAAAAAGAAAAAGGAATTTTAAAGTGACATTTAAAATTTTATTAAAAAACGTAGAATGGCTTTAGATGTCCGGTGTTAAATAATAGGTACTTTCCAATTAATCCCCTTTTTTTTGGAATTGAGGCCTAAAATTCCGCAAAAAAAATGTAGAAAAAAAAATCACTTACACTTTTAACAGGATTTTAAATTTTTCCATAACTTCATATAATAGTTTTTTTTACACTGGAAAAATGATAATTTTCATAATTAACCCGGGTTTATTGACATCCTAATAATAAATTCCCAAAAAAAATTTTTAACAGATTGGGCTAGGTTAAAACATCACATTTCACCATACCACAAAACATCTACAGTATGTTTTTTTATAATCCTAAACAAATCCTTTTTTAGCATTTTTTTTGATGTCCTTTTTTTTCTTCTTATTTTTTTTTTTAAAAACTAGCCTTTCTTTTGGCTTTTTTTATTCCCTGAAAATTGGGTTTTGGGGAAAGGTTTTGTTTATAAAATTTTTTTCTTTTGACATCATTTAAAAAAAAAGAATACTGTAATGCATACATTTTTATACAACTTGAAAAAGCCCAGCATCCTATATATTCCATCTGTCAAAAAAAGTACAGAAAACATATGGTAATGAGACAGATATCAGAGACAAAAAACTGTCCGGGTACTTTCCCAACCCATAAAAGGGTCAATGGAAAGGTTTATGCAAAATGTTTGAGTAAAAGTTTTTTTTTTTAAAAAACATTCCCGTCGGGAAATTTGTTTAAATTTAAATTTAACACACCCTTAGTTTTTTTTCCTGTTTTTTTTGCCCCAATCAGCTCTGCAGTCAGTAACTGGGGCCCTTTTTTCCCCCCAAAAAAAAGCGCCCCAGTTACAGGAGAAATTATGAAAGGACACAATATATAAAATAAAAAATAAAATAAACCATGCAAAAAAAATAAAAAATAGTTGATAAAAAAACACTGATAGTCCAAACCATAATAAACTTTTAGCCCTACCCCCAAGGACCCTAAACCTTTATAACACCCATGTAAAAATATCATGAGGGGAAAGTAAAAACATTTTAAAAACTTTTTTTTTGCCCCACTTTTGTTTAAAAAAAAATTTAAAAAAAATAAAGTGGAAAACAGAAGGGTAAAAAATCGGGAAAATTTTTTTTACTATTACCACTGATATTCTAAAAAAATCTCATGTTAAAAGCACTGAAAAATAAAGTTTTTGTGAAATTCACGGGAAAAAAAAGACAAAAAAAGTAAAATAACTAAATGCAAAAAACATTATAACATTAAAAACCGGGCGGGGCACAACAAAAGGGATAAAAAAACTTTTTCCAAAACTGATTAATATTTGTTTGTTTTACCGATAGTTGATGAAAAGTCTTTTGCCTAAATTTGCAAAGAAAATTTTAAGACAAACATAAAAACTTTAAAAGAATGGAGTTTTTTAGCATTCCAAATATTTTGCTTTTTTTTTTTTTTTTTTTTTTTTTTTTAAAGAAAATACTAATGATTTTCTCATTTCCCTGGGGGCCTCAGGTTTTCCTCTTAAAACTGCCCTGGCTGCCTACTCTCCCCCCCCCCCCCCCCCCCGTTGTTTTTTTTAAACTATAGCAGGGGGGGAGGTCATCAAAAAGGTCAGGTCACAAACCCTACATTTAATTTTCTACTTTTTCCCGAAAAACGACGCTATTTAAACTACTCTTTACTTTAGCTCTGAACTTCCCCGGGAACTTCAGTCATAATACAAAAGGGTTAAACTAGCCCAAATTTAAAACAGAAGTTTGAATACACCGACTTATAACTAATTCCCCCCACACCTGACAAGGAAGTGACAAACGGGCTGCGGGGCCCTCTGAAAAAACAGTAAGGTGAGACAACCCCTTAAATTCCCTTTCAACATTTAAAAAAAATTTTTTTTGGGAAAATTTTTTGGGGGGGGCCCCCCCCCGGGGGGGAAAAAATTTTTTTTTTTTTTTCTAATTTAAAAAATTAAACCCCTTTTTTTAAAGAAAATTTTTTTAAACCCCTTTAAAAAGGGGGGTTTTTTTAAAAACCCCCTTTTTTTTAATTTTTTTTTTTAAAAAAATTTTTTTTTTTCTTTTAAAAATTTTTTTCTCCTTTTTTTTTAATTAAAAAAAATTTTTTTTTAAAATTTTTTTTTTTAAAAAACCCAAAAATTTTTAAATTTAAAAATTTCCTTTTTTTTTTTTTTTTATGACAAAGGGGCTTATAAAGGGAAATTTTTTTAACCCCTTTTTTTTCCCCCCCCCCCTTTTAGGGGCCCTTTTTAACCCCCCAAAAATTCTTTTTTAAAAAACCCCCCTTTTAAAAAAAAAAAAAAAATTTTTTTTTTTTTTTTTTTTTAAAAAAAAAAAAAGGGGGTTTTAAAAATTTTTTTTTTTTTTTTAATTTTTTAAATTTTTTAAAAAAAAAAAATTTTTCCGCCATTTTTTTGGGGGTTTTGGTTTTTTTTTTTTTTTTTTTTAAAAACCCCGTTAATTTTAAAAACCCAAAAAAAAAAAGGGGGAAAATTTACCCTTTTTAAAAAATTTTTTTTTTTTAAACCTTTTTGGGTTTTCCCTTTTAAAACCAATTGGGAAAAAAAAAAAAAACCACAAAAAAATTTAAAAAAATTTTTTAAAACCCCCCCAAAAAATTTTTTTTTTTTTTAAATTCCCCCCCCAAAAATTTTTTTTTTAAAAACCTTTTTTAAAAAAAATTTTTAAAAAGGGGGGAAAAAAAAAAAAAATTTTTTTGGCAACCTTTTTTTGGGGGGGGGGGGGGGGGAAAAAAGGGAGGGGTTCTTTTTTTAAAATTTTTTTTTGGGGCTTTTAATCCAAAAAACCCCCCCCCCCCAAAAAGGGGGGGTTTGGGTTTTTTAAAAAGGGGGGGGCCCCGGTTTTTCCCCCTTTTGGGTGCCCCTTTTTTTCCCCCCCCCCGGGCCCCCCCGGGTTTTAAATTTTCCCGCCCCAAAAAAAAAAAAGGGGGGGCCCCCTTTCCCCCGGGGGGGGCCCCCCCCCCCCCCCCAAACCCCCCCGGGGCCAAACCCGGAAATTCCCCGGGCCCCCCTTTGCCGGGGCCCCCCGGGGGCCCCCCCCAACAAAAACCCCCCCCCTTTTTTCCCCCCCCCAAAAAAAAAACCGGGAAAGGTTTTTAAAAATTTTTCCCCCCCCCCCTTTTTTGGGGCCCCCCCCCCCAAAAAAAAAAACCCCCCCCCCCTTTTTGGGGGGGGAGGCCCCCAAAGACCCAAAAAAACCCCCGGGGGCCCCCCGGGGCCCCCCAAAAAGGTTTCCAACCCCCCTTGGGGGAAATTAAGGGGGGGAAAAAAAGGGGAAAGGGGGTTTAAACCGGAACCCCGGGCCCAAAAGGGCCCCCTGGGCCCCCCCCCGGAGGGGCCCGGGGGGGGTTTAAACCCCCAAAACCCCTTTTTTTGGGGGGGCCCTTTTTTCCCCTTTAAAGGGGGGGCCCCAAAAAACCGGGGGTTCCCAAAACCCCCCAAAATTTTCCCGGGGGGGCCCCAATTTTTTTTAAAACTGCTGTTTGGGTGCATGGCAGGGTGTACAAGGGGAGGGGGTGCTAATTTGGCTTTTGAACGAAATTTTTTGGTTTTTTTTTTGTTTTGAATCAAACCCCTGGGGGAAACACGGGGGTGTTTTTTGACATTTTGGGGCCACAGATGTTTCACTATTTTTTTATCACCGGTCGCTGCCCCTATTTAAGCCTGCCTATTCCTAGGAACCTCACTGAATTTTTACCCCTTTCCCTATAGTTTAAAGCATTCTAACCTTGTTCTGTTACCGTGTACCTTTATTTTTTCCTCCGCCCATTGACCACAATCTTGCCGCCTGCCCTGACCTTCCTCCCTGTCCACAACCCAACCTTGCCCCTGCCTGCCCTTCGTTTTCCCAAAATCGAGCCTCCCTTCAAATTTTGTCCACGCTAAAATTCGGCTTCCCCCCGAAAGGGAAGTCAAGTCAGGGGTGCGACTGGTAGACCCCTCCCGCAGCAAGTCCCCCCCGTTTGCGGTGGGCTTGGAAAAAAAAAAAACCAGGCCCTACTTAGATTTGTCCCTGGGGGCTTACGCCTCTCTTGCGGGGGCCCCCGGAGGATCACTATTCGCCCTCATAAGATCCGGCCTGGATCCGCCAAGGTGCCTTACCGACGTCTTAAATCACCACCACGTCCCCCAGCAATCGAGAGATTCGGCAGCAAGTCAGCGCTCAACCACGTCTACTAGATGCAGCAGCCCCTCCCCATCACAAGCAGTCGGCTGGGGGGCCCCCCTTGGCAGTCGCCCGGGGTTGTCTGTCGGTCCTAAACTCGGGGTTTTCATGCGACAAAATTTTTTTTAAGGGAGGATTCCTTTTTAATCCCATTCCCGATCCGTTGTATCTTGTTCCAAAATTTTGGGATAAGTTTGCTTAAAAAATGGGACCAGAATCACCCCACACAGAGTTGTCTGGGAGCGTTCTGCTTTATTTTTTAGGAAGTACAAACTTTTTTATCATTTGTCTAGCTGTTTTGTTTATCATTGGGTTTTATTTTGGGGGGGCAGTTTATAAGTAAATCAAAAACTAATAATGGGGATAACGTCACTCCGCATTTTTTGCATGCGTTGAAAATTGCGTCTCAGCAAAAACATTTTTTAAATGGAGTTGTTTGTTTTAGTGAAATATGTCTGGTTTTGGGGCCCGGCCCGGTTCAAACAAAATTCTGCGCCATCTCTGTTGCCTTTCTGACAAGCCAAATCTGGGCCCTATGAGTCCCCTGCAATGTCCTCAGCCTCTCTCATA